>WAAG01042483.1:80187-127329 GCA_013390105.1 Tichodroma muraria | reverse complement strand
CCTGAGTAAAGTCAGGGGCAGGAGCCAGAGCAGAGGATGGAGAGCAGAGCTGAGAATAGAAGGGCAGTAGTTCCCTCCAGGCAGGTCATGAAAACAAATTGTGCTCTGTGGGTACAAACTGGGCAAAAGCCTGAGCAGAGGAGGTGGAACACAGTTATAGCCTGAGCTGTTTTGTTGTACTTCAGTTGTAGTGGCTGGTGAAACCCAGAGCAGGCATTTGTTGCCCCTACCAGTTTATTTGGTAAAAGGCTGCACGTGGCAATTAACATTATTTATTTAACCACGGCTGCCATTTCATCACTCCTGGAACAACAAATCCCCTGCCTTTTGGGGAGTGAATTGGAAAGTCAGGTTTTGATCTGACTTCTGCAGCGGCTTCAGAGACCGGTGTTAAAATGTGGGTTTGTAAGCCCTTGCAATGAGTAGCATTGCTCAGTGAATCACAGCAGATTAGATCTTGTCCTTGCAGCCTCATGGGTAACAGCACAGTTACAGGACTGTTTTACCAGCTCACTGCTCCCCCAGAGCTGCATTAACATCGTGCCTCTCTCTGAAAACCCAGATCACACTGCCAGCCCCAACACCTGCCCTTCTTACATTTTCAAACCAAAGCTGCAGACCAGCCTGGCAGCTGATCTGTCCATGCAGAAGAGGGGCAAGAGAACTCAAAGAACTCTCGCAGCTTGTCATGGTTCCCTCCCATCTGTAGCAGTTTTTGGAGCAATGGAAAAGCTGAGCAGTGGATTTGGGGTCTGCATGGCCACACAAATTCACTGTGGATGGTGGGAAGATGCAGACAGGAAACATGCTGAAGGAAACTGTCCCGCTTGAACCTTTTATTATATGAAGAGAGTCCATGAGCTTTGCTCCTCACTTCCATAAAAGCTGTAAAAACAGACAGCTGTGGAGATGTCAGGTTTTTCTTTAGGGGGCAAGCGTAGGCAGTGTACCCATTTATGTGCTGAAGCAAAATGATTTAATTCTGCTTTAGGGCCCAGATATTGAGACCTTCAAAGAGCATCAGAAAGTGATTGTTGGAGGAGGGATGTTGAGCTGAATCTATTACAAGAGAAGAGAAAATGTCCAGAAGCTACATGGGACCTTTGGTTCTATTTGATTTCTCTCTATCTTGCTCAGATTTAGTGCCATTACATTACAGGAGAATAAAAACTCTCAGCTGAGAGCTGAGGATGAGAAGAGGTAGGATCGTGTTGCTTCAGCTGATGGAGGCACTTTCTGTGCCTTTCTTTCTCCCACTGAGGCACCCTGGGTTTGAAGTCTCATGATGATGGTCCACTAAAAACTATGGAGCTGGTGAAAAAAAGACAGTAGAAGACAAAAAGACAGTCAGAGCATGAAGGAAACAATCTGCTTTGTTTCCTTCATGCTCTGACTGTCGTATGCTTTGGATTGGAAAACTGAATTAATCAGAGAATTTTGGGGCGGAAGAGATGAAGAAGCTTTCAGCTGGTACACAGGTGGGGAGCACATCTGGCCCACAGACAGGGACAAGGCATGAAATAAAAAAAACCTACATAGAATTCCAGACTGGTTTGGAGCTTAAAGTGTCTCCAGTTCCAGCCCCTGTATGGGCAGGGACACCTTTCACTGTCCCAGGGCACTCCCAGCCCCATCCAGCCTGGCCTTGGATACTTCCAGAGGCAGCTTGTGCCAGTGCCTGCCATCAGTATTGGATTTAGAACATCAGTATTTAGATTTAGAAATCTTCCAACTTCCATGCATTTTTATTCCATGGCTTCTTCTGTAGTGCCTAAACTCTTGCACGTCCTCATGATATCCATGGAATTTGATCCTGACAGGGTGGGATTTATCCCACTGGGGCAGAAGGGGGAGGACAGAGTGAGGATAAATCACCTTTTTGTGCCCTATCCAGGCTGAATCTCCAGAGCTGTCTGTGTTTCTCCATTCCTGTGGGGGGAACCCTGACAGGCAGTTTCGACGAGCTGTGTAATGTTTCGGTGGCGAAAGTCGTGTGGGATTAATCCAGTGCTGGTGTCAAAATGAGACGTGGAAAAATTGCAATGATACTTCAAATGATCACTAATGGGAATTTTGACAGGAGTTTAAAATGGTAACAATTTTGCGCTAAAATGGGAGCACAGAGCTTTTCAGTGAAATTCTTGTCATTTTTAAAGTCTGTTTTAAGACCAATTTTCAGTCAAACTACTCTTCATATAATTTAGAGTTCTGCTAACTTGCAGGACTGGAGTAAACAGGGAAAAATAATACCATTTGCACATTTGTTAAGGTTTTTTTCAAATTTTTTTGTGGTCCTGAATGCAACTTTTTCTCTGTTTTTCCCTCCATTTTAATGTTTCTTAGAGTCCATTTTCAACACACAGGGACATGATGTCTGGTAAATTTAGTGAAGAGTTGAGCAACAATTTCAGTCTGCCAAGAATGCTGTGTCCTTGGTTAGAGGAGTCCAGTGGATAAGAAGAAAGATCAGAAATAAGTTTTAACCACTGGGAGAAGATATAATAAAGGCATTTGCTGTTCTTTAAATAGCACTTTAAAGTCTGTAGGCAAAAAAACCCTAAGTACAAGATCCTTACTACTAAGAGCATGATAATTTGCCTTTTTTTTTTTTTTTTCCTTAAGTCAAATCCCAAAGTTTGGGTGTTTTTGTGGAAAAAGGAGATTTATAAGGGAACTTATTTTATAAACTTTTCTTCAGACTGTTCTGCTAAACTTTGGAACAAGGTTAAAGATACCATTAAGACATCATTAATATTTTGTGTGCTTCACATATACACAGATTTTTTTTCTGCTACACTGTTCTCACTTGTAAGTGCAATAAATCTCCCTCAGGAATTAATCTCATTTTAGTAAAATATGCAATGAAATATTTTGAATCCTGTCCTCTGAAAGCAAAGTTCAGCTTAAAGCATTTTTCATTTGGTCCCAAAATATAATTAGACCCGAATGTCTCCTTTTAAAAACCAAAAAAAATAGCATTAATCTTCAGTTAAATTTCTTTATCCTTTATGTTTTTTCTCATATTTGACTTAAAAAAATACAAAAAGGGGAGAAAGAAAACAAATCAACAACACTTTTTTGCAGCTACAGAGAATCTTTTCCTTAGCCATAATTATCCATAATTGCCTGAAATCATGGAGCTGCTCTGCAGTCTGCTTCCCAGGTCCTCCCCCTTCAGCTCCCTCTGGATGTGTTCATCCTGCCTGGTTTAACTTTCTGTCCACAAAAAGAGTGGCTCAAAGTGCTGAAACTTAATTTTGATATTTGGCTCCCTTAAATGAAGAGAGGCAGGTGCGTCCTCCAGGGTTATTCAGAGCACTCCAGCCACAGACATTGTGTGTGTCCCTCATTAAAAATGAACCTGGGATTCTTTTCTCCTGTCACTGGGGACATTTTTGGTCTCATCGTTTTTGGTATTGCTGTTGCAAGACTTGAGACTTCCACAGTGGTGTTCTCTTGGGAGGAGTCTGTAAATGTTCCCCTTCCAGGCATTTGCTCCAGGGTTTGCTTTTTCTTTGCTTTTGTTCCGTGTGGCTCCTAACAAGCTTAGTTTGTTGCCTGGAATTGCAAGTGTGAAATTGTCTGCGGGAGTTTCCCTGTATTTCATCCACGTGTCCGGTTTAATCAGCTCTTTGTCTGTCTTTGTGAATTGCTCTAAGTATAAATTCTTTAGTTGTCTGTCTAACCACATGATTTACTGGGACTCCTCGTGCAGCTGCCTTGAGTGCAGGTAATTGGGAACATCAGCACTCAGAGAAATATTCCCCCTTCCCTGTGTCTACAAAGGTTATATTTATTAATACAAATACAGCAGAGCTTTTGATGGATTCACCTGCTGAACCTTCTTTGAATGCAGATATGGGATTTGATAAATGCAGCAATGTGGTTGTATTTTTTTTAGGTGTGTAAATCTCACCCAATGGCTGAACAGAGTAGAATCATTCCTTTACACAGCCAAATGAATATTTAATATATACCCAGGTCTTGGTTTTCAGAACTGCTCTCACATCTGTCTTCACAATTATTATCTGATTCTGCATTTAATTTAGACATGACTAAACCCCTTTTGACTGAGTTACTGCAGAATCACACCTCATATTTTTATGTTTCATTGCTATGATTCTTTTTAATTGAATGTAAATCATGCTTAGGCCTGTGTTCTGCAAAGTGCTGCTAAACATTAATGCTGCTCTGACTGAGAGCTATGTTCCATAGAGCTGGTAGGGAGGAAATAAACTTAATGGACTCGATATTATACTTCTTTTAAAAAATCATTTAAAAATGAGCACAGCATGGCCAGCAGTGACCCCCATAACCCAGTAGCCTCTGCCAAGCAACTGGCCCTTAGAAGCAGTTCCGCAATTAGCTGCATACCAGTGCTGGGATTGCCAGTGCAAATCACATCAGCAGCCTGGCTCTGGAGTATCTCCTGTGACAGAGCCCAGCACCAGCTGTTCCACAGAAAGATCAAAATATTCCCCTGGTGGAAAATCATGACATAATCTGCCCGCTGGGGTAGTTCCTTTCTGCGTCTGAACTGTGGAGCATGCTGGGAGACGAAAAGATTGATCTCTGCTATTTTATTGCCTTATCTAAAGTAACTTTAAATCTCCTCAAAAAGATGAACATTTCTGATTTTCTTGGTTTTTTTCAACACTACCTCGATGCCATTTTGCTGTTGTGAGTTCTGTGGGTTGCATAAAGGAATGTTGCTCTGATTTAATTTGTATTTCCTTCCAGTTTCTGGGTTTTTCCATTTCTTATTTGCAGGGCTTATTTGCCCTTAATCTTTTATATCTCTGTCGTGATCTATTTAATTATGTCCTGGTCTCGTCAGTTTTAGCTCTTGCCTCAGTTTCCATAGACCAGATGAAGCCAAGGGAGTTTGCAGCTTCCAAGCAGGAAAATGGTTTTTGTCATGGAGATGCACCTTGCAAAGATCTGTCCCAAGCCTCCCAAACCGGCCGACATTTGTGACCTGTCTCAAATCTCCATAAGGATTATGGTGACAGCAGTGGATTTAATGAATTCAGAGCATGACTAATTTAATGATATAAACATTGCATCTTAAACACAAAACAAAGGGCTTTTAGCAACAGCAATACATGTGATGCTATTACATTTTTGATTATTGTAAGTGTTTAATTATTCGATTACCGTGGTGGGATTTTTGAGGCCAGGAGTTGCACATTGCGTGTCCCTTTCAGCTCAGGGCATTCTATAATTCCATGATACCACCCTTGCAGGAGCCAGCAGATAGAACAGACCACTTAGAAACTCCTCTTTATCGTTACTGTCACTTTTTTTCCTTTCCTTCCTTCAGATGATCACTCAAGAGTGAGATTGCAGCTGCTGGATGGGGACCCTCACTCTGACTACATCAACGCCAATTACATCGACGTAAGGCCCCTGGACATTCCCCTGTGACAAACCCGCCCGTGACAAGCCTGCTTGTGAATCTGGTGCCTCTGACACAGGGACAGGCTGTGGATCTGATATGAGTGACAGCTGAACGTTGTACAGACATCGTGTTGTGACAGGGAGAAGGTTCTCAGTCTCCAGTTTATTTTGTCTGACCAATCTGGGCAGATGGAGATTTCCTGTGTTTGACAGATCCACCAGCATAAGTGGGACGTGGGCTAAATGATGGATGCAGGAATCAATATCAGCCCCTCACAATAGCATTAGTACATATCAGAGACTTGCCAAGTACTCACAGAGTCCTGGTGCAGGAGGCATGTGTGTAAACAGATTGACTTTTCTTTAAGTGTTATAAAATGGCATTGGAAAAGCAGCCTCTGTCTCACACACAGAGCGATCCCATGTACCTGCGTTTCTTGAATGCAGCTCTTAAGTCACAGCAACAGGAAATGTTTAGAATAGTTTCTTGTAAGGATAAAAGATGCCCTCGGAATTTTCACAAAGACAAATTCATACCTTTCTTCTTTTCAAACAAGGATATGCAGTGTTTTGCCTATCTGTTTTCAGTGTTACCCTCAGGTAACACAGGATTTGTGTTTCTTTGTGGAAATAGTTAAAAAGTGCATTCCTATCCTGTCTTTGGCATGAAGAGATTGTGTTATTCTGCCTGAGGGAGATGCCCTCACTTAAAATCTCTCAGGGCAGCCCAGTTGCCCCTTCATTCATTCATTCCATAACCAGTTAATTATAACATATTACATATAACATTTTACATATGTTAAAACATAACATATTACATATAACAATTACATAATTATACACTGTCCAGAGGGCAGCAGTTGGCACCTGGAAAGTATCAAATCCCTGGTGGGCTTTGTCTGAGCTGTGATCTCACAGACACTCATCTATTTTCTTTTTTTTTTTCTTTCCAGGGGTACCATCGTCCTCGCCATTACATTGCAACTCAAGGCAAGTTCACTCTTGTGTGTCTAAATATTTGTAAACCCACTGCTGCTTTACACTGCTGTAGGAGCATTTTATGGGGTGACATCATGTGTTTTGGGGAACATCTGAAAAATTGTTATATGGGCCTAAGAGGGAAGGATATAGAATCTTCCAAGATCTTTTTGGCACTCAGACTTAAAGCCTCCACTGCAGGAATAGGAAATGCCACAGACTTAGAGGTGGCAGTACAGCCACATCTAGGCACGTCTAGAATGTGTCAATTGTGCAGGAAGTATGAGAGGACAACTATTGGGGAGTTTGTGGGTCTTGTGTTTACCTTGCTTGAGGTGGGCAATGTGAATAAGCTGTGCCTGATGAGCCTTTGAGGGGAACTGGTAGGAAACGCATTTGAACACCTCCTTCTGTAAGTCACTTGATGAGTTTCCTATAAGCAAGGAAACAAGGTCAGGGAGAGGCTCTTGACTGACAAACCTCTGGTGAGCACCGGTTGGTTGGCTATTGGAACCTGAAATTTTTCTGGAGGAAACTTCAGAAAAGAGCTAATTTCTGCATGTTTTCTTCCTCCCTCATAATTAATCAACATTGAACTGTGAAATGGTGTGCTGCTTTAATACAGGTTCAGTGTGGGGTACATCCTTGTGCCATCACTTATACAGAGCTACCTACAGGAGCCATCACTTCTGTTGCCACCACGCTGGAACCTTAAATACCTGCCGTGAGGAACCTTAAATACCTGTTCCCAGAGAGCTCCAGTCTGTAACCTGAATGACAGAGGGATACTCTGAGAGAGAGCAGGATCCTGTGGGATCAGGAGAATGGCTGGAGAACAGCTGGAAGGGGTTATTGGCATTCCATGCACTCTCTTGAGATGTCCTTTTTATCTTCTCTCCTGCCTCAGGGCCAATGCAAGAGACAGTGAAGGATTTCTGGAGAATGATTTGGCAAGAAAACTCTGCAAGTGTTGTCATGGTCACCAACCTGGTGGAAGTGGGCAGGGTAAGGTGCCACTCCCAGTGTGAAAAGCCACACCAGGGCTGTGTTTAACATGGAGCTGCTGCTCAGGAGACCTCAGCAGCAAAATGCCTTTTGCTTCCTTGCAGGAAGGGAATGAATTCAGCCACTCCAGGTTTTTCTGTAAAATGCTGGATTTTGTAATACTTAGCTTCTTCCCTTCTAGACTAATAAGGATCAAGTTCCTGCTGTAAGTCTGGGCTTTGGCAGAGTTATACAAATTTATGCTAGCTCAGAAGCTGTCTCCTTCCTCAGTACAGAAGGGGAAATGTACTTCTGTAATAGTTATTCCTTATCTGATGATTTGAATACTCCTCTAAAAATCCAGAGGAGTGAGGATGTGTGTCTGGTGCTTCAACTATCAAAAGACCTCTTTACATGAAAGTCCAAAACCTGGTGTGCCTGAGGTCACTGCTCCTGGTGGTTGAGGCCTTCGTGGACCCTGGGACCACCCAGCACCCTCCTAAACACCCACCACTTCCCTCTCCTGGACTGACCTGGACCAGACATCCCTGTGTCAGCACAAGGCAATTCCCAAAGCCCATCATGGCACCAAACATGGATAAGTCAAAAGGTGGAAGCTGGATGTCAGGAAATAAGAAGGCAGAATGTCTGGGGTAGCTTTTCCCAGCATAGTTTTTCTTTTAGAGACATTATCAGCCAGAAACTGGAGTTCTTAAAAAATTTTGTCCTGATGTTTGTCATTTTCAATTGCTTTGGTATTAAGAAAAACTTAAATTATCGTTTACTCTGAGCCATTAGTTATTCAGCTGCTTTGTGTTTGATTTCCCTTAGATCTCATGGTTTAATGCCAGCTGCTTCTGTTCATTTATTACTATTTATTCTATTTTACCTTCTACTGACACTTCAGTTCGAAATAAATGCCTCTGTGTAAAAGAAAAAAAAACCAAACAACAAAAAACCCACAACAAACCGACATTAATCATATTTAATATTTATAAAACCCCTTTCAATTATGACTGGGACTGGAACATGAAGTCTGCTTTGCAGCAGCTAATTGCTTCAGCTTTAGGTATTGTTCCACTCTTTCATGCTAAAGCATTTAATAACCTGATAGTCTTTGTTAGCCTAAATATCCCTTCTGGAGCTTCACAGCCTTGCTTTTATTTCTTCTGGTGGTTTTGCACGTGGCTCCTAGAACTGGCTAAGCTGGGATATGTCTACCTGCTCAGGAGATTTCTCTCTTGAGCCTTAGTTGAGGCCTGTCAAAGTTGATAAAATGCCAAGTTTGTGTCCACATCTAATAAAGAAAGCTCAGAGTCAAACAAATTTAGTGCCTCAACATGTATCCTACAATCTCCATGAACTGAAATTCTTTGGCTAAACAGAGTTCAGAATTACAGGAGCAGTAGCACAGATTTTTCTCAAAAGGGATGGTGGTGGTGACTGTCAGGTGTTCTGTACTTCTGATGTGGACCAGGCACATATGGAAATTCAAAGAAGATTGTTTAAAAAATCTAAATGCATCCTTTGCATTTGTACGAACAACAAAGGGGACTTTAAAAAACATCCTTCCTGTGGTTTCTATGTATGGTAGAGGAATTTTGATCTGATTTATACAGTTAATTTTGGCAACTCGAACATCAGAAGAAAGCCCAATTTGCATTGGCTTCAGCTTGAAAGTGGAGGAAAATGTAGGTCAGCTCTGACTCAACTTGAACTAGTTCCTCTCAATATTTTCCTTTTCCCCCCAGGTGAAATGTGTTCGATACTGGCCAGATGACACAGAAGTCTATGGAGATATTAAAGTCACATTAATTGAGACAGAGCCTTTGGCAGAGTATGTCATACGTACCTTCACTGTCCAAAAGGTAAGGAGGTCTTCAGGCAGCTGAAATTGTGACACACTTCATTTGTGTTCAGAAACTCTGGGAAACACATCCAGAATGCTCTTGGAGATGGGAGCTGTGCTGCTTGGACAGGCTTCACTTCAGCAAGCTAAATTTTTGACAGGGATTCCATTTTTGGACAAATGATTTTACAGGAACATCTTTATGTAGTCGCAGAAGTAGAATGCACAGTGCATAAAGTTTAACTGCATCCAAAAGGCAGCAGATAGTTGATGGTATGCCAGGAATAATAACTGCCTTGTTTCACAGTGGCAAATGGCAGGGGAAAAAAGGTACCACTTAAACTGGATGCCAGGTAGGGTCCGCTTTCATCAGAAATGAGCATATAATCAGAACAAGAGTACAAAAACTATCCCCAAACCAGCAGGATTTGGAAGATTTTGTTATTTGTAATTAGAAATTGGAAGTCTAAGTGTCAGAGTATTCCAGGTCTGTCCAAATTACTTTCCAAACACTCAGTAAGTGGTTTTAAAGCTTTTCCAAAATTCCTGCTCAATAAATTTCAGCCACACTGGGAATGTTGTTTCAGTTTTTTGATATATCAGCTCCATATTTCATTAAATCATTGAAAAACTTGGTGAGAAGTGCTAATGCCAAAATCTGACAGGCTAGAGGAGCTGCTGCTGGATTCTACCTACATTTCCTGTACAATAAAACACAGCTGACCCAGAGTTCTGGGTTACCCTTTGTAGGGCAGATAAAGGTGTGATTTTCACATACCAACAACTTGCTCTCCCCAGAAAAGAGGGTTCTGGGTACCAATTTTTGCCTGTTTCACTGCCAGCAGCATTTCAAACTGAGAATTTTTGGCAGGAGGTGGCAAAAAATCTGCTATTACTGGGGCATGCCCACTCTCGAGGTGTCCATTCCCCAGGCTCTTGCTTCAATGCCTCCAACAGGATTTAAGAGTGAATTTTTGGTGGTTTATGGCTACAATACAAGAGGATGAGGGTAAACACAGCCATGGAGTGCTAGGGCTGATGTCACCCTGACGAGGTGGGTTTGAACTCTGAGACCACAGGTTGGGACTGGGAGCTGGTACCCACCTTCCCAGCCCTCAGGTGAGCATTACCCCTTCACTGGGAACTGGAATTCGGCTGAAAACATTTTCAGAGTGAAAAGGAGCTTCGGACACGTTTCCCTGCACAGCGAGAGCTCAGTGCTTGTTACCCCTCTGTGCGAGGGAAGGCAGCAGGGAGAAGAACGTGCTGCTTGGGGTCTGATGGAAGAAAAATAGAGGCTGTGTTGTCTCCTCAGAAAGGCTACCATGAGATCCGAGAGATTCGGCAGTTCCACTTCACCAGCTGGCCGGACCACGGCGTCCCCTGCTACGCCACGGGGCTCCTGGGCTTCGTCCGCCAGGTGAAGTTCCTCAACCCCCCCGAGGCAGGACCCATCGTGGTGCACTGCAGGTAGGCCAGCTCTCCCCCTGAGCCCCTCCTCCAGCAGCTTTTCCCTCTCTTTTCTTCTCTCCTGGCAATAACCAGCAGCTGTTTAAGGGTATCATGTGTGGGTCTCGCCAGGAAACAAAGGGAAATACATTTTTCTTCCCTGAAGTGGAAGCTCTGGAGGCAAGCTGGCGTGAGTTGGAGATGATGGGAGTAGGTCAGAGAGGGCCTTTCGAATGTGGAAGACCCCACAGTGGTCTGTGCTCTGCTGGGTGCTTGTAGCAAAGCTGGGGAAGTGGTAAATATCTGGGACAGCCATTCCAGGCCCTCAAACCTTGTGTGGCAGAACAGTCAATGCCGACACAAAGACAGGCAATTTGAAAGCAACTTTGCTTCTCTGCACTCCCATGTGCTGCAGCTCAGCTTTGTACCAGCATCAAAGGTCTTACCTGGTCTGGTGGAAGGGGTTGGATCTACATCTGCCTCCACAGCAGGGGTTGGATCTACGTCATCCTTAAAGTCCCTTCCGACACAGACCATTCTATGATTTTGTGGTTTTATGGTCTGAAATATTTGTCCAGCTGAGTCTGGCTGCCAGCCCTTGGGCACCTTGGCTTCCTGAAAGCCCATGAGTTGGGGTGGGAATCTCAGATTAAAAATTTGCCCAGTGACTTCCAGCTAGCAAATCAAAGGAGTTAAATGACTTCAAATGCAAGGAAAGGCATTGCTGCAAAACCAGAGTTTGGGTTTGTAGCAGCAGCTACATCTGCAGGGCTCAGGGCATGTGTGAGCTAAAGAAGATGTGGCTTGAGCACAAGGCTAGAGAGCAAAGCTGGCTGTCCCAAAATCTCACTCCTAATCAATCCACAGGGAATTGCCTCCAGTTTCCACTCTGTGTCTTGAGAAAGAGAGAGAAAATACATCCCACAACTACTTTAAAAAGGAAAATCAATTAAATCTTATCTTTTCTAAGCAGTTTTGGATTGGGTGGGTGTTTTGTTTTGTTGGATTTTTTTTTTAGCAAGCAATGAGTCAGTTTTATAATGAAGTACAGCTAAGCCTGAGGAGTTGGCAGAAGATATTTCATTTACAGCTGAGGGCCTGAGTTTGCTGCTTTGGTGCCATGGCATGGGGCTGGCCCTGGAAGGTGTCTGAACCTGTCTCATTGTCACCAAGAAAGCAAGGAGAGATTTTTCATCCTTCCCATTTTAATGAATAAATGCCATTTCCTCTATGTTATTTATCTGCTTTTGAATTTTAATGACTTGCTTTAAGTGGTAATTACCAAATTCTCCCCACCGATGCCTGGCTGGATAATATCACTGTTCGATATTTATGAAGTGCCAGGATCCTCTAAATATAGAACTGTTAAAACTATTTGTTAAAATTCTGAAAAGCTGAGAGATAAAGGGAGAGGAAATGCCACTTATTCATTAAAATTCTGCAAATGAAAAATATCTTCTCTCTATTCAGCAGCTGATTAATCTGGTCCATTAATTTATGGTCATTCATATCTCCTTGCTTTCGGCTCTGGTGGAGTTTTCAGCGCAGCTGAAGTTTCCCTCGTTTGAACAGAGTTCTCCTGCTTCCTTCAGAGTAATGTGAAGAGACATTCTCCTCTCTCCATCCTTCACACCTAAGCAGCTTGGATGATTTCCCAGAGGGGAAGGAGGACACAATGACAACATAGTTTTTCAGGAGATGGCCCAATTCTCACAAGCAGTGGGGAGCTCTGAACTGAAGGGTTCAAGTAGCCTCGAGCTCCTTCCTCTGTAATTTACAATCCATAACTTCAAATCACCCTCCCCAGGATCCAAACTCCTCTGGATTCAAAAGGGAAAAGAAGCATTTGAGGTGGAGGACTGAGCTCCTTTCATCATGTCCACTGGAGTAAATGTATGCATGCCTTCTAGAGAGTCCCAGGGAAGAAAAGTTATGGTATTGTATCTGTTTGCAGTCTGCTCTCCCCTGTGTGATGAGAGGTGTGCAGGTGACCTGTCCTGTAAAATTATAATGAGTATTTTTGCAATATTTTGTTGATGTTCAGTATCACAAAGCTTTTGTTCCTTCTTCCCTTTCAAGAAATACTATTTCCCCTCATTCTCTTAAATCCTAAAACAGAAAGATGCATCCAGCAGGGAGCGGGAGCAGCTCCGGGGAGGAAAGCGTTGTGTGTGCTGCTGCTGCTCTCTCCTCCACAGAGCCCTGACTCTGCACGGCCCCTTGGTCACACAGACCCTCCTGGATTTTTCTTTTCCAGTGCTGGGGCCGGGAGGACAGGGTGCTTTATTGCCATCGACATCATGCTGGACATGGCAGAGAATGAGGGCGTGGTGGATATATTCAACTGCGTGCGAGAGCTGCGCTCCCAGAGGGTCAATTTGGTGCAGACAGAGGTGGGTGCCAGCAGCTCTCCCTGCACGAGGTGCTGCTTTCCTGTCAGCTTCCCTGCCCAGCAATTTATTAAGTCAACACTGGCTCGCTCTGTGCCTTGATTATGCAGAACTTTTGGTGGCTAAACATGCCCGGATTTGCACCGAATCAATTCACTGGCAGCTACTCCGGGCCTCCAAGACAGGAGGGCAAGCCTTGAAGTTTAGGCCTCTGCATTGCTGATTAATTTTATTCTCATAGTAGGAAAAAAGAGCTCCTGAAGCCTCTCATGACTCATTCATAGGAGCACTGCAGGCTCCAGTAGTACCTAGTGTGTATCAATTACAAGCTAAGCAAACAAAACATCTTTGGTTCAAGCTCTGGGTGCTGATTAAGCAAGGTGATCCATCACACAGTGTCTGGCAGCTGCACAAGCTCCTGTGGAACTGTTATCCTGTTCCAGAGGTTTTAGGTGTGTCCCATAACCCCTTCCCCTCCTGAGGGACAGGACAATAGCCTAGAACAGAGAAGAGCTGTTAATTTTGTTGGACTTCCCATATTTACTTTAGGGAAAGAGTTTTACCCAAAATACCCAGAACTCAGGGTTCTGAAGCAACCTGTTAGTTCTGTACAGTTGTGTATGTAACCAGGGAAGGTTAAATTGTATATTAGGAAAAGTTTCTTCATTTAAAGTGTTGTCCAGCCCTGGCACAGGCTGCCCGGGCCAGTGGTGGAGTCACCATCCCTGCAAGGCTCTAACAGACACGTAGATGTGACACTTGGGGACATGTTCAGCGGTGAATTTGACAGTGCTGGGTTGGACACAGTGATCTTAGAGGTCTTTCCAACCTAAACAATTCTGTGATTCTTTGGTGTTATTGGAGGTCCATCCCTGATCATTGCCTTGTGGACAGAGAGGCTTTACACCCCGGTGTCCTTCTCAGCCCACCCCCATTTTGTCCCAACTCTCATTTTTCTTGTGAATCTGAAACAAACACGTGAGACCTCGCATTCCATGATGGATGAAATATGCTCACAAAGCTGTCACACAGCACACTGTGTAATTTGTCTCCACGTGAAACAGAGCCAAATATGCATATTGGGCATGACTTAAGAAAAAAAGAAGAGTGATACTTCATGTTCTGTATCAAAAATGTGATTTTAACATCTCCTCCCCTCCCCTGTGCAGGAGCAGTACGTGTTTGTCCATGATGCCATTTTGGAGGCATGTCTCTGTGGCAACACAGCCATTCCAGTCTGTGAGTTCAGATCCATATATTACAACATCAGCAGACTGGATCCACAGACCAATTCCAGCCAGATAAAAGATGAGTTCCAGGTAATTTCGTATGTCTCAGTCACTGCAGTTGGTGTATTGAAGGTGTTTCATCAATTTCTGTGTGTTATTTTGTGGTTTCCAGCAGAGCAGACAAGGGAGACACTGAGCCAAGGTCTGATTTCAGTTGATTTTTGTTGCTGTACTGCTGGGTCAGACAGAGATTTGTTTTTGAGCTTGGACTATTTAGCCTTCAGCAAGGAAAAAATTGTCCCATCTCTCCAGTAGAGCAAGGGTACTAATTTTCACACATAATGCTGTACTTCTTATTTTAATAAGTAATTGTGTTGTTCGTTTCCTTCCATAATTTATACAGAAACATTTATGCCTCAAGGTGCCTTATTATCCATTCTTGTGGCTCATATGGTGCTTCCAAGCTTTGACAATCAACTTGTTGACAACCTTGCACAGAGGAGAGAGAGGGAGCTCAGTGAGCTATTTTTGGCTATTTTTTTGGCCATTTTTTGCTATTGTTAATTTTCAATTAAATGTCAGTGAATCCCTCAGTTCACTGCAGATGTTTCGGCAGGTACCTGGTGATGAGACCCAAAATGATGGACAGTAAAACTCACAAGTGCTCCATTAGTGCTCTTTGCCCAGGGCAAGCAACAAAATAGGGGCCCCTCCTTTGTTTCCTGTCCCTTTTGCTTTTCCCACCGTGGTAAATGGTCTTGGGGCACTCCAGCCATGGGCCCTGTGCAGTTGTTCCTCTCACAAAGTGGAGAATTCACACAGAATTCTGAACACTGAAGTAAGTTTTCCAGTATTACTCCCCATGAATCTATAATTCTTTACCGTGAGGCTGAAGAGACACTGGCATAGGTTGCCCAGAGAAGCTGTGGCTACCCCAGCCCTGGAAGTGTCCAGGCTGGAGGAGGCTTGGAGCAGCCTGGGATAGTAGAAGGTGTTCCTGCCCATGGCTGGGGTGGAATGGATGGGCTTTAAAGTCTCTTCCAAACCAAAACATTCTGTGGATCTATGATTTTGAGCCAACATCGATGTAGGTATAAAACAAGACTCTGGGAAATTTGGAGCAGGGTCAGTGTGATAGGAAAGAGAGAGACATCTACAATTTGTTGAGACCACTCAGAGTAAAAAGGTGGAGATTGCTTTAATTGTAGTAAATTCCCACCCCCTCTCCCAGGAAAGTGTCTTTTGCAGCAAGAGAATATCTTTTGGGAGCCCCAGCCTGAGTCAGAGGCCTCTTTTCCTCCTTCTCTATGCAAAGGGAGAATGTGTCTCTTTTATCTGAAACTTTACAGGGAATCATCAGGGTTGGTATAGTGAGATAAAGAATGTGGTTCCCAACTGATGGCAGTTCAATTAAAAAAAGATCTGGTTCTATCAAGTGATAGCAGGTCTGTAAAAGTGTTTCTGGTTCTGAATGTTTGGCATGAAGGAGTCAGAGCCGAACTTCATCAAATGCTGTTTAAAAAAACACTATTAAAAAAAAAAGCTACCACTTGCTGGGTGTATTTTGTCATGATATGAGATGGGATTTGTCACCTCTGTGCTTGTTCTTTTGAGCTGCCAGGGGCTGGCAGCTCCTGTGGGAAGGAACTGCTCCACTGTGCTTTGCATAAGAGGTTTGGTGTCTGTCTCGTTGTAGAATCTATTTTTACAGGATTTTGGCTCAGAGCGCTCCTCAGCCCCGATTGTCTGGATTTAATGCAAAAGCTGGTATCTCTGCTGCAATCTTTAGGAACCAGTTGATATAACTATAGATCTATGATTGCAGTTTGTGGTATTTAGGTCCCACTGGCCCTGAGGTAAGGCTGGATGTATTTCTCATGCTCTACATGTTGTCTGGACACACAAAAGCTCACTCTGGAGAGTTTTTGCAATCTGAATCACTACAGGAACAAGGGAGAGAGGGGAGTAGCATAAAATAGGCAGGAGTAAATCACTAGCAAGTCACCTGCCTGATTATCTGCACTGTCAGAGATCTGAGATTTCATGTTGTTTCCCCAGTCAGACTCCCTGCTTTCCATCTCCAGACAATGTAAAACCTGAATAATTTAGAGCGACTATATTATTTCAAGTTTTATACTTTGACACATTCTTTTATCTTGGATTGTTTGACCTTCCTCTTTTCTTCAATTCATAACCTTTCTGTGGCAGAAGCTCTTTGTAAGACTTTTTTTCTTTTTGGCCCCTAAATATTTTGTGTTCTTCTGGCTGCAGGGAGTTCACTGTAGAGCTCCATGGGCTTTGCTCAGGAAGGGGAGATGTAAAAGTAAAAATACAATGACATCAGACAGCCACTGGTCTACCATCACTTAAGCACTGGTGCTAAGATGCATTCACTTTGATTTCTGAGTTTTGATCCTTGCTGACCAGCCTGGACTGGTTTGTCAGGAGGCCTCTACAATGAGGAACACAAAAGTAAAATAGATTTAAAGAAATGCAGTCTGTCAAGCTGTGGAAAAGGCAGATAATAGTCAAAGATTGACAGCACGGCCCCAGAGATTAGGTATGACTATGTAAGTGAAGCATCCTATGTGTCACTTCAAAAGGAAAGTAGCAATCTAAATAATGCATGAAACAAATAGACTTTTCTGTTAAAAAACCTCAAAGTGAGATTTTATCTTAGGTTTTTGTAAGATAAGTCAGTAGTTTGAGGGATCACCAGAGGCTCTGAACACAGTCTGACCTTCTGAGTGGTCAATACTCAGGGTATGCCTGCACAGGACCCACCTGAAGAGGGGGAAGGATCTGTGCTTCCACCCTAAGGATGGTAGAAACAGGAGGAGGTTTCACTCCATCACCAGCTCAAAGCTGCATCTTATACCTGTGACACGTGTTTCCAGCTTCTAAGAAAGAATAGAAATGTTGTCTAGCTGCTCTGTGGGTTTCGAGATGGAAACGTTTGGGAGGTCTATAGTGCTTTCAATTTTTGCTGGAGCTAACAATGTTTGGAAGAGTTCCTTAGGACAATCTGCACAACGCAATGTGTTGTAACAGCAACAAGCTCCTTAGTGCTTCTTCCTTTTTCTCTCTGGGATGCCAAATGTTACGAAGCCAAGTAAAGCAGAGTCCCCAGGCAGGTGCACAGGAGAGCCCTTTATGGCAAATCCCAGGCCTTTGCAAGCAGTTACCAGTTACATCCCATTTGAGGACAGCAAATGTAATTCAACCAACCACCATAAACCACAAAGAGAGCACGTAGTGGTTCTGTAACTTGTTTTTCTACCTCCAGTTCAGCTGAGGAACTCTCCCAGGGCCCTTTCCTGCCTAGCCAAAAGAGCAGGCCTGAGCCATGATTTTACAAGGCTAGCAAGGCCCTTGTGTTGTAAGGCTTTACCTACGTGCAACAGCCAAAGCTCTGCTACTCCGAGTCCCTTTAAAACAACCGTCCCGAGCATTTGGCATCCTTGCTGGGAGTGAAGTGCAAGGCACTCAGCCTGTTTGTGTCCCTGTTCCCCTGCTCCCCGCCCCGCACAGACCCTGAACATCGTGACGCCGCGGGTGCGGCCGGAGGACTGCAGCATCGGGCTGCTGCCGCGCAACCACGACAAGAACCGCTGCATGGACGTGCTGCCGCTGGACCGCTGCCTGCCCTTCCTCATCTCCGTGGATGGCGAGTCCAGCAACTACATCAATGCTGCACTCATGGATGTAAGCGTGCTCTGGCACCCCCAGCGCGGCCTGCCGTGAGCTTACCCCCTCTCGCGGCGCTTTTCTGGGGCAATGGATCGAAAGGAGAAAAGCTTACTGGGCTGTAGTTTCTGAGTCTGGTGTCTCCAAACTGGGCAAAGCGCATGAATTTTCGTCACCTAGCTGTGTCCTCTGGACTATGATTATCCCAGGGAAGTGGCCACAGCACCAGCCTGACAGTGCAAGAAGCTTTCAGACAATACTTTTGGGCACTCTTGGGGATGGTGCTGTGCAGGGCCAGGAGTTGGACTCCGTGACCCTTTAGGGTCCCTTCCAACTCGGCATATTCTGTTACGTTCTGTTATTCTGTGATCACACACCCTTGTTCTGCGCCACACTGGTAGAACATTTTTGGCAAAGGCATCCCTCAGTGTGCAGTCTGAGGCTGGATCACAGAAAGGTAGATGCAGAAAAACGTGGGGGGACCACTCTTCCCATACACTGGCCTTTGTATCCATTGGGAAGAGAAATGTTTGCCAGGTCAGCTCTTTGAAAAGGATAATTTGCAGTGTGGAGTGAGTAATTGACTTGATCTTATGCAGCTAAAAATGTGGGAGTGCAGGGATCAGATGTGCAGAATATTTTCAGGCTAAAGGATGTGAGTTGAGCTGATGTGACTCTGTCCAAAGGCGTTTTCCCTCGCTTTGTTTATAGCCTGGAATCTCACAGCACGGGTCATTTGTGGAGAATGAATTATGTTGATGGCTTCTTTTTGCTGTGCTGCCTTTGGACACAGATGTCTTTAAAGCCACTAATTATTGCAGTTGGAGTATGTGTAAATATGATCCAGGGTGAGATGCCATCATTTTTTCCCTGGCAGCAGCAGGGTCTCTGTTTTTTAATTTTGTCTGTTCTTCAATCTTTGGAAAACAGCAAAACCGTTGCGTTTAAGATATTCAGTCAAATGGTCACAGAATTTATTTTAGATTTTTTTCAGCAAGATTGTGATGTTTTCATTGCAAACATGCCTAAGGAAACTTGGTTTTTAAAGTGTGTTTAATGCTTTTGCACATCTGCAGAAACACAATCCGGTCTTTGGTTTCTTAGGGATTGGAAATGTTTGTACATTTCATCCCTCATTACCTCAAATCACTTTGCAAATATTTGTATCCTTCCCCACAAAATTCCAGTGGATTAATTTTTTAAGTACAAAGCAATTTTTCATCTGTCATTGAAATTCAGTCACTGTGATGTTCTCTGACTCTCCTTTATCTTTCCATAAAGGATTCAGGAACTTTTGGGGATAAAAATAATCACAGGAGAACAGCCAGAATCCTACATTTTCATAGCTGTTCTTGCTGAGGAGAGATCTGTGTGTGAAGTCTTGTACTGAGCAGGGACTCTTAGAGGACACCCTCCATCCCATATTGCCTTGAAAGGAGCAAAACCATCCCTCAGCTTCCCACAAAACAGTGGAACTTAATCCTTAAAAAAATGAGACTTAAGTCACATCATGAGTCAAGCCATGAAGAAGTGATGATAGATTTGTGTTTAATCCATGGGGTTTGGAGAAAAACAGGGATTTATGTGTCCCTGACATCATCATTCCTCCATAATCCCACACAAGTTCTCTCGCATGAGTAATTCACACCGCTATTTCTATATTCACTATAATTAATAGTAATTCTCTATTCCTTTGAGATAGAATGGTTCTCTCATTCAATGAGGAATTCCTGGTTCCTCACCTGCAGCAGAACTGGGGAGGGTTTCTTTTTCTCCTAATGGCAAACCCCACAAGCACATGTTTAGCCAAGAGTTTAGCCAGGCTTGCTACTGGTACACCATGAAAAAACCATAGAAGGAATATTCTGGTGTTTAGTTCAGAGATAAACCTCAGTGTTTTATTTGCCACTCTGTTGCCACCACTGGTCTGGTACTTCACAGCTTCTCACCCAAAGTGGTGTTTCTAGATGTGGAATGCAGAGTGGGGAAAAAAGTCTGTTCCAAACTAAAATTTCCTAATAAATTACTTCCTTTTCCTTCTCTCTAAGACTTCATGTGCCATCACCCTCCTCACAGGTGCACTCTCAGAAGTCCCTTTTTCCCAGCATGGCCTGCCCGGCACTTCCACCCACGTCTCCCTCACACAGAGGAGAAAAGGCAAACCCCCACAATGGGCAGCTTAATACTTCAGGATTTTATTTATTTCTTCACTTTAAATCAAAAATGTTATTCCACTGGAGGGTTTTTTCGTGCTTTTTTGTTTTCTTTACCCCAGAATTAGCGTGCCTTTTGATTCAAGTCTGCTTCACAGATGTACAGCACAAAAGACTGTGCAGTTTCCAGGCTCATTTAAGTCTTGCCTGCCATGGTTGGAAAGAAATAAAGTTTTCAGCTTGTTGCCTTTCATCCCTGAGAGCCTCACAAACATTCATTAACTCAGCCCCACAGAGGCTGGGAGCAGCTCCACCCCTCCGTGCTCAGGGAGAATGAGGTCGGGGGGCTTTTTGAGGTGAAAGAATAACATCCAAAATTAAATGCCAATGTCACAGGCTCTGAATGCTGCCCCACAAGCTCATGAAGGATGGCTGGGACCCAAATGTGCCACCTCTGTGACACTGCACCCCCAGGCAGCCACAGCAGACGGGGCTAATCCCTTCTGGAGTCCCTTGAGGCCACTGCAGCACAAAGGAGAGCATTTGCTTCCAGCTGTTTTCCTTCCAATTATTAATATTACCGATAGTCCTGGTAATAGTAATAGTAGAATTAGCATTATTTGCTGAGTCTCAAAATATAAATAATTGATTTGGGTAATCTCTGCTCTTGTGACACTTCTTTAATGAAATGTCTTTATTGGGAGCAAAGGAATCCCATTACGAGGCGTTCATTCATTGCAGAGCGATAACAAGGAGCAGGAGATGTGATTTGTATAATCTGGTTAAATGGCTCAGATTGCCTCCCCACAGCCTCCTGGGTATAATATTCCTTTGAATAAAAGTTGATTGAATTTATTATTTATTTTTTTTTTAAACTAATCTTATTCTTTTGTTAGAGCCACAAGCAACCTGCTGCCTTCATTGTCACCCAGCACCCCTTGCCCAACACCATCACAGACTTCTGGAGGCTGGTGTTTGATTACAATTGCTCCTCCGTGGTGATGCTCAACGAGATGGATGCAGCACAGGTGAGTGGATCTTCATTCCTGGCATGGCACTCCCTTCTCAAATCCAGGGAGTTTGCAGAGAGTCCCTGCTGCCATTTTCTGGTGCCCTCCCACTCCAATAAATAAATGAGGGGGAGCTGGAAAGTAGTAAGTGATGTTTTGAGCTCTTTGTGGAGAGTAAGTCCATATGCCTGTCTCTTTGTAAGCTAATTCTTATTGTAATTAACAGGGGTCGTGGAAGGGTTTAGATGGGAAGGGACCTTAAAGACCATCTTACTTCAACCCCCTGCCGTGGGCAGGAGCACCACCTTCCAGTGTCCCAGGCTGGTCCAAGCCCCAATGTCCAGCCTGGCCTTGGGCACTGCCAGGGATCCAGGGGCAGCCACAGCTGCTCTGGTAACCTCTGCCACAGCCTCCCCACCCCCACAGAGAGGAATTTCTTCCTGCTATCCCAGCTAATCTGCCCTCCTTCAGCTTAATGCTATTCCTTGTTCTCCTATCACTCCATACCCTTCTGAAAAATCCCCCTCCAGTCTTCCTGTAAGCCCCTTTCATGTACTGGAAAGTTGCTATAAAGTCTCACCATTCATAATATAAATACTTTGATATAAAATTATGTAAAATAGATATATTTAAAAGTATTGAAAGTATTTTAAAATACTTTAAAAATACTTATTTTTAAAAGTATTAAAAAGTTTCACATACATACTGTATATAATACAGAATTATTTCATGTAGGCCAAAATTTCCTCCCAAACCCACTTTCTCCCCTTTCATAGTTTTGTCTGTGTTTGGTTCAGGAAAATACTCCCTACCACAGCCCAAGGGTGCTTCACCCTTTCCTTTTTCACATGGCATTTCCAGAAGAATAAAACTAAGAGAGCTGAAATAATTTGAAGAATCTTTCCCATGAGATTTCTAGTACTATTCTGTAATACTGAGAAATGTGCTTTGCACAGTTTGAGGATAATATAGTCCTTTTATCTCTTTTTTTCTTTTCTTTTTAATTCCATGTCTAAGTTGGGTTTTGGCTACTGGACACAGCATTATTTTCAGGATTTGATTTTGCCAGGGAGGAGCCTTTGCCATGCCTCCTGCCCTGGTGTCTGCAGCCACCTTGCTGGTGAGTGGCAGAGGATAACAGCTCTCAAAAAGGTGTAATCATACAATTTGTGTGGAGAGTACATCTGGCATGGTTAATTCACCCATTACAGCCCTTGTTCAATGAGAGCAGAGGAACCCTCAAAGGCTGTTACTTCATGGGTTGGTTTTTCATTTGTCTCTTCCCTGTCTTACCACACTGGAAGGCAGGGAGTTATTGGTCTCTTCTTTGGATGGTGATGGAGAAGCCAATCACCCCAGTCCTTAAGAGGATGTCCCATCAGGGGGAACAGTGGGATTCCATTCCAGCCCCAGTGACAGCTCTGTTCAGAAGTGGGCTCTCCTGGTTCCCTGCAGAGTCCCACCGCTCTGTGAGGAACCAGAGATCCTCTCTATCTTCTGTTTTCCTCTCCCATCCACCCTCCTTTCATTCTGGCATTGAATCCAGACACAAATTTCACCTTTTTTTTTCCCTGACACTTCAAAGCAAAACCCAGCTTTTTCTGGAAATGACACGCTTTCTCACACTTGGTTCTGGGAAAACACAAACCTTTCAGCCCCAGCCAGTGTTACTCTTGTGAGTATCTTTCTGCACAAAGCTTAGTTTTTTTCCTAGCAAAGTTTTGCTGTTATGATGTGGTCTGTGGGCACAGAAAAAAGGGGATTTGGCAGTGCTTGAAGTCACTGTGACAGTTTCTGTAGCAGAGTGTCACCTCCCTCGATAGTGCAGCCAATGTCAAAACACCCAGGCGGTGACTGGAAGTTAAGGAGGTTTTTAAGGTTTGTATTTTATGAGCTACCAGGACACGGTGAGACTTTGATATCATAGAATCATTTGGGGTGGAAAAGACCTCTAAGATCATCAGGTCCAACTGTTACCTCAGCACTGCCAAGGCCACCACTAACCCATGGCTCCAAGTGCCACACCAACATGTCCTTTAAATCCTTCCAGGGATGGTGACTCCACTCCTGCTCTGGGCAGCTGTTCCATTGCCTGACCACCCTTTCAGTGAAGAAATTTTCCCAATATCCAATCTCAACTTCCCCTGGCGCAGTTTGAAGCTGTTTTCTCTCATCCTGTTCCTTGAGAACAGAGCCTGACCCCCACCTGGCTGCACCCTCAAGGACTTGTGGACAGTGAGAGGGTTTCCCCCCTGAGCCTCCTTTGCTCCAGGCTGAGCCCCGCCAGCTCCCTCAGCTGCTCCTGGGGGCTCCAGACCACACACAACCATTGTGTGATTGAGGGCCTCGAGCCCATCAATCCAGCTCTCTCTGCAGGTCCTTCCTGCCCTCCAGCCGATCATCAGATCCATTGTGGAGATGTGTTTTCTGGAGGAGCACTTGGCACTGTGCCTGCACTGTCCTTGCATGGCAGTGTTGTCATTACCTGTCTGTTTATCAGTGCCTGATCCCAGGCTGCCCCCTGAGTACAGGGAAAAGGCAAATAAACCCCTGTGGAGGTCAGAGCACACAGCAGGCAGTTTTCAGCAGTGTATACACCTGTGTGTTTGGAGAGGTAGCCATTCACAGACCTGCTCTGGGACAAGCAAATTTTCTATGCTGAGGAAAGGTTTAATCTTTTTCTGCTTTCCCCTACACCTTGAGGTTGTTTGCTAAAGCTCCTGCTCGGCTCACATCTGCCTGCCTGTGGGACACGTGCTTTGAGAGGAGATCACTAGGCAGCTTGAAAGTGTGAATGAAGAGTAAAGAAACCCTTCAAAGGACTTGCTTGTGTGGTCTTGGCTGGCTTGCTTAATCTTGAAAAACTAACAAGGGCAAAGATGCCTAAGACTGTGTGAATATCCCACCCAATTTCAATCCTATATGATCAAAGGAAGAACAGGAGTACAGAATTAATGCAGTTGCATGCACACACTTGACGTTGTTGCTGGCAGAGATTGAACTTGAAAAGCTCGATATCGAGTTCAAATGAGCATCTGGAGGTTTCAAAACTTGTACAAAATTACACTTGAAAATAGGAAGAAAAAAACCACAAAGAAATACAATATTAACGGAAACTGCTAATGAGATCTCATGCAAAATATTTTTGCGCCATGATCTATTTCCAGCCGGATTTGAAATCCTTAGATTGTAATTTGTGTGCATAGGGTGGTTTTTGTCCTTTCAACTCAGTAATGTCAGCACAAGAAAGACTCCCAGCCTGCTTCACAAGCTTCAGAGGTGCAGGTGTGCTTCACCCTGAAACCAGAGTTGCTCTTTTTGCTCTTAGAACAAACTCATTCTCCTTCCCCTGCTCACTGGTAGAGCCAGAAAACTAAAATGTTCATCTTACTCCAGTTTGTTTGAATTAAGATTAATTTTCTTGGTGCCTGTACTGTTTCCTCATTTTTACCAGATCTCTATGGTTCCTATTAAGTTTATCTACAGACACTAATCTTTTAATGTTCCTGTTAAATCTCTACCCTCACAGAAGATTCATTTGTCAGCCACCTTCTCTGCACCTCTAGAGCCAGAATTCAATCAGTTCCAAACTGTGTTCATACAAAAGTAAAGAGGAAGAAAAGTCCAGGCCCTAAAATATATTTCTTTTTTTTTCTTCATATTCAGGATATAAAATGTTTTACTGAGCTAGAATGAGATATTCTCTGAACAAAGCCACGATATACAAGATTGGTGATGGATTTTGAGGTGGTTATAGGTCCAAAATGAATGATTGGATATGTTGATAATTAAGATTTCGGTTTGGGTTTGTGTGTTTTTTACTAGCTCTGCATGCAGTACTGGCCGGAGAAGACTTCCTGTTGTTATGGCCCAATCCAAGTGGAGTTTGTTTCAGCAGACATTGATGAAGATATCATCAACCGGATATTCCGGATTTGCAACATGGCCAGGGTAAGAGAGGAGAAATACCACGTTCCCTAGTTATTCTCAAAAACACATTTTGGCTCGAGGAAGAAGGCAGAGCCAAGACTCGTGGTTTAGAGATGCAGAATCTCTCACCTAGGAATGGGATTCCACTGCAGCTACTTCCTTTAATTAACATTTAATCAGCCTGCATTGCTAAAGGACTCTTGGCTGAAGGCAGCAAGTGGATGATATGAGCTGAAAATCTGTATTTAAATGGTGAGCATTTTTCTGTGTATATCTGAGAACAATTCATCACTTAGTAGCCGATATAAAGCCATCAGTATTGCAGGAAATAAACTGGGATGGTGTCAGCAGCTCTCCATCTGTCAGCTCCCAGGCAGCATCTCTGAAGACAGATGCAATGTTTACTGGCTAGACTGGGATTCCCAATTGCCACTGCTTTCCCTATAAATAAGCAACTGCCATTTCTGTAGGCAACTCTTTGTCTGAGTCCCTCAGCCCCAGGACAGCTGAAATGATAGAAACAAAGTTTATCTGCACACTGAGCCCTGGCAATCCGACTTCAGGGCTGCAGGAAAGGGCTTCAGCCGAGGATTTTTCTCTCATTAGTTGTTTCCCAGATTGATTATGTTCTCTTTGTTGTTCTTCTTCCATTTTTTCTAGTCAGAAATGGAAGCAGGCTCTCCAAATTACATTTCCATGCAGTTTAACACATCAGTGTCTGCATGGTCAGAGCCTGTGCTGCAGTTCAGGTGTGGCACTGCAAAGGGAACCTTGTGATCCAGCCACAGAAATGGATAAACTGGTTGGATATTAGACTCCTTCCTGTGTCCCAGGGAGAACCTGGGAGTCATAAAACTGGTCAGACCAAGGCTCTGTGACTCTCGGATGGAGCTGGCCCATGGATGCAGGGCTGGCAGGGCGGGTGCTGTGCGCTCACCGCTCTCTGCACTCATCCATGTCCAACACCACGGCCTCTGCCAGCAGATTTGTGAGGATCCTTTCCCTCCACAATCCCCAGAGAATTTTTGAGGGCTGCCTCTACCTCTTATGGCACAGCACAGTCAACCAGGAAAGAGGCATTTGATCTGCTCGTGCAGTTTGATGAAACTCTATTCTGGAAACCACACAAGCGTCCCGCGCTCTTGTTGTCTGCTTGGCTCTCTAATAACTGTTACCCAGGTCAGAGAAAATCCCTTGTTTCTGCACTGTGTCAGGCCCCCAGCGTGGAGAATTCCAGCACTGCTGGTGCAGGCGAGGAGGGGAGGGTGCTGCGTGAGCAGCGCTCCCAGCCCTGCCCCGCCCGGGCACGTTCAGCCCCTGAGCAGGCCGTGTGTTGCAGCCGCAGGACGGGTACCGCATCGTGCAGCACCTGCAGTACATCGGCTGGCCGGCCTACAGGGACACCCCCCCCTCCAAACGCTCCCTGCTGAAGGTGGTCAGGAGGCTGGAGAAGTGGCAGGAGCAGTACGATGGCAGAGACGGGCGCACCGTGGTCCACTGCCTGTAAGTAGGGCTGGGAAACGACCGCAGCCCCCCGTGGTGCTGTGTGAAGGCAACTGGTCGTGGGTCCGGAAATCTGGTGGTTTGCCAGGCTTCAGCTGGGGAAAATGGAGTTAGGGTGCGTTTATAATACACTCCAAGTTGAATGTTGTGCTGCGTTGTAGTGTCCTGGCCCAGGGATTTTACTGATTGCGGTGAGAAATTGCTCCAAGAGCCCTGGTACATGGTAGGTCTCGTGACTGGAGCCCAGCCAGAGCTGAAGCAGCCCTGCCATGTACCCAGCTCTGAGCACAGAGCTGCTGTGAGCCCAGAGCAGGGATTTGCAGCACTGCAGTCCCTGAGCTTCCCTGTGCCCCACTCCAGGAATCCCTTAGCCCTTCCACCTCTGCCCCTGTTCTACAGGGCTCCACTTTCACAGACTCACAGAATGGTTTGGGTTGGAAGGGACCCCAAACACCACTCAGTTCTAGTAGACACCTTCCACTATCCCAGGGTGCTCCAAGCCCTGTCCAACCAGGCCTTGGACACTTCCAGGGATACAGGGGCAACCACAGCTGCTCTGAGCAACCTGTGCCAGGGCCTCACCACCCTCAAAAGGAGGAATTTGTTTCCAGTATCCCATCTATCCCTGCCCTCTGGCAATGGGAAGCCATTCCCCCTTGTCCTGTCACTCCATGCCCTTGTCCAAAGCCCCCCTCCAGCTCTCTTTGGAGCCCCTTTAGGCACACAAACCCTTGAACACCCATGGCCAGCCCTTACATTAGGGACCTTCCCCAGTGCCCATGGGGTGTGAGCTGTGTGTGCTCTCCTTCCCTCAGCCTCACCAGCTCCACCTTCACCCCCTTTCTCCTGCTCCCAGGAACGGCGGCGGACGCAGCGGCACCTTCTGTGCCATCTGCAGTGTGTGCGAAATGATCCAGCAGCAAAACATCATCGACGTGTTCCACATAGTGAAAACGCTACGGAATAACAAGTCCAACATGGTGGAGTCACTGGTAAGGCTTTTCTCTGCTCATTCCCCACCCAGTGTGTGCAAGGGACTTCAGGATAGGTAAGAAAATGTCAAAATGGCGTAGATCAGGGTGAATCAAAATGAATGGGAACATGAAGACACCAGAATTAAAACTGGTCCTGTTTTAGCATGTTCAGTGAATCTTCCTGCTTCTCCTTTCGAGAAGAGGGGATGCCCTGGCAGAGTGGTGTACCCTGTGTCCCATGCCCAGCTGCCTCAGGAGGTCAGACCCCACAGAGCTGTCACCGTGGCTGTGGGAAGAGTGGGATCTGTCATCCTGTCCATGCAGAGATTTGTCCTCCTGTCCAGCCCAGTGCTGGGTGCTGTGACACATCTTGGAACCAGGAGAAGAGAACAGTCCAGCCCCCCGGCCTGGCTCCCTGCAGCCCAGGAGATTAAACTGTCCTGAATTCAGTCATCTCCATCCATCACACGGAGTTCGTGCCTCAAAAGCAACACGTGCAGTGAGGGCTGGAGGCAAATAATGAATAGTCCAGACTGGGGCTGTTTCCTTGAGTGCTTTTCTCTTCCACTGATGACACCATCTCCCAGTCTTGCTTGCTGAGGATCACTCAGAAACACAACCAGTGTTTGCCTGCTCCTGCCAAAGGGTATAAGAAAGACGGAGGAGGTATTTTTGCTTTGAGCCAGTAGAATGAGGCTCTGAAGAATTTTCCCATATTCTAATGCCATTCTTTTGTGTCCTCTCTTTCAGGAGCAGTATAAATTTGTATACGAGGTTGCACTGGAATACTTGAGTTCCTTTTAGCCCAGCGAAGGGAGGGGACCCCACGATGTGCCAGACCCCAAACTCTGGCGGATGCTTCTCCCCTGCCCCACACGGGAAGGCAGTAACAAGTGTGGGAAGGAAACTTTTCCTTCCTTCTCAGCAAGAGACAGGTTGCAGAGACCTCGCTGGAAGGAGACGATGCCTGTGTGTGCTGCTGCCTGCTTTCTATCGGAACATCTACTGCTTCTTAAATAACTTACTGTAAAAATTAGCAAAATGGGAGACAGGCTGAAAGACTGGACTTTCTAATCCCCTCTGACTTCTCTCCTCTTTTGGATTGTGTTTTTGTTCTGCTTGCTGCAGAGTGGGGAAGGAATGAAACCCTTAGGAAATTCTCTTTTAAATGTCTCCTTTTTAATTTATAATTTTGTTCTCAAATCCCAGCCTTTTAATTTTTTAATTTCATGCAGCAGTCATTTGGGAAAAATGAGATAGCCATAGGGGATACATGAAATGTTTCATTACGATTTGTCTACCTTATCTGTTTCCTTTTATTTGTTTTTCCAAATGAAAAGGTCAACACACACACACACACACACACACACACACACACAAAAAAGAAAAAAAAAAACTACGCTGGAATTCTCTATCCAAATGTAGTCCCTTTAAGCATGAAAATAGGTGGTGGAGATGAGAAGCTGTTCATGGATTCGCTGCCTCCACAGAAATATTTCCTCCCAGTTTCTGCTCGACTTCCAGGGCTGTGCATGACCCAGTTCCATCCCTCTGGGCTGCGTCCTTTCGCTGCTGGTGAAGCTGCTGAGGAGTTTCCCAGCCACCTGAACCTGCAGGTTAAATATTCGCATCAAACAAACGGCATTTGTCTCGCAGTTTCGGTAACTTGGTTACCGCATTTCCCGAGTACTAGCTGGGGTGCAGTGTGTCTTTGACAAACAGGGTATGAAGTAGGTATTGTTGCTCATATAGTAGGAATGACTATTTTTTATTTATTATTTGTATTGCTGTAGAATTTAGGACCCCTAGTCATGCCAGGACCGTGCTGAACTAGGCACTGTGCAAGCAGAGAGCAAAAAAAGTTCCTGCTCAAAAGTTCAAAGTCTGAAGGTTCTTAAAATTTCCAGGTTCTCACTATTCCCAGGCCTTACAAGCTTCAAAATTGTAACCCATTGGAGCTGTAGGAAAGGTGATGTACATACACAGAAATCTATTCTGGCACCTGTAAGGAGAAGTGTTAGCAACTTCTCTTCTGAAGCAAAACAACTCTTGTTTCATTCTGCAAAAATGTCTGTGCAAGTCTCCACCTCTGAAACAAACACCAGATGTATTTTGCCATGGTTCTGAACCTCATTCTGACTTCTTAGCAGCTAAGAAATTGCTTTTCTGAAAAAGTATGTTTAAGTAGTTAATCACTAAGGTCTGCAGGGTAATCCTGGGGAAAAAAATAATCGAATGAACAATACTTTACAATAATTAGTGTTTCAATTTAGCCATTTATTTATCTTGAGGGTGTGGAATATGAGGTTGCTCTGTGTGTAAATTAGATTCTGGGGTGTAGGGTCCTCCAAATTCAGACTTGCTAAAAGATAGACTGAAGGTAAGATTTGAAGGAAACTGCAATTTTCTTACCCTGTAGTTTTCCACCCTCAGGTAAATACTCCGAGACTGCTGGGAGCTCTGTCCTGCCCATGCCTGGCACAGAGCATGCCAGAAGTTCAAAACGTTTTGCTAAATTCTGTCTGTGAATTCAAAAGGCACCTCTGCTTCATGGTCATTCTTTCTTCAATAGTCACACCCTCGCCTTGACCAGGAGGGATGGAAATGAAATCTGGCAGAAGCAGCTCTCAACTCTGACACACCAGTACCCAACCAGACAATTGTCATCCACCAGGACCTGCACCAGCCTAGGGCAGGACGCTTGGAGTTTCATTAATACCCCTCTTGATAAGTTCACAGGATGCTGAACCACCTGGGGTTTTCCTAAGGAGCTTTGGATTCTTGGCTTTAATACCATGAAAGGTCTCAACTGATCGTGAGCCACCTTCTCACAGCAGCCTCTGTGCTGTCTCTGGTTGGTCCTTTCTGTTGCCTGCAAAAAAATCATGAAATCAACTTTAGTTACATTTAGGGCTGTCGGTGGCTGTCTGGCATCTCAAGGGACAGGCTACTGGTCTGAATTGGGGTTTTTTCTTTACGCAATTAACAACACAATTCAGCAGGAAAAAGAACTAGAAGTCAAAGTGAAACTGTGAGATAAAAGTGAGAGGAAAAGTATAATATTGGTGTTTTGATTACAGGTGGCTGGATGTGACAGTGTAGGTCAGGTGTTGGGAGAGAAAAGGGAAGAGGGAATTCTAATCCCAGGATGGGATTTTTCAACAGCTGCCTGGGTATGAAGAAGCTACAAGTCAGCAAAGTGGTTTTGACTCTGCTAACTCCAGAAAGCCAAAGGGAACCACTCCCTGTGGATACTATGGAAATATTAATTAATAATTAGCATTCTGTTAATTTTACAAGGAAAGTAGCACAGTGACAGGTCTCCCTCATGACTTAGGGGAGTGAAGCCGGCACTGAGGGTGACAGCTGGGATAAGGGAACAGGAGAAAATGCCAGTATCACTGAGGTGTGAAGTGTAGGAGGTAATTTAGGCTTAACTTAAAAGAAAGGGGATTGAAATGCCAGAGTTAAGCCCATAGGAGGGGTGTGTGAGTGTGGGGAAGGAGGTGTGGATGAGCAGAGCAGAACAGCTCTGGCAGTGCAGTGGTTTAGAGTCTGGAGGTAGGTTTGGATGTGTTCTATGGTATGAAAAACACTGCTAAAGGCTCAGGTACCTGTACCAGCTGGCCCACAGCAACTCACTGTGTGCTCAGCCCTCTGCAAAAGTCAAGTGATGTTGGCACAAACTGCAGGGAAAGATATTTAAGCTAAATTTTACATTTTATAGGAGTTCAATGCAAATGTTGGTTACTGCAGCCCAGCTGTTAGTCACAGCTTATTATGTGGCCACTCAGCCAAGTGTCTGAACTTCCTAACGTCCAGCCTACAACCCATATGGAAAGCTCAGCAGACACTGCAGATTGTGTTGCCAAACTGTTATAAATTCCTGCAGTTACAGTGCTTTTGGGGGACTGACCCAGCCCCAGTCTGTGTTGGCTCAGGGAACTTCATGCTGTTCCTCCCTGCACAGTGCATATATGCCAAGTGTGAATTAACGATGAAGGGAATTGTGTGGAAAAGCTCACTTTAAATCACTTTATTACCTTGAGGTTGTTTAAACCCTAGAGAACGGCCCATAGTGAAGTAGGTAATGTGCTTGAAGCAAGATTATGGGTGATGGGTTTGTTTTCATGGGAAAAGAAAGAAATTATGAGATGAGATAAAGGAGGTTTTCTCACTCCTGGAAGGATTAATAGTCAGTGTGAGCTTTTCAGCCTAAGCATCCCCTGCTGTGGATGAAAAGCGATAATGTGCAGTAAAAAGAGGTGAATTCCTCAGTGATTGAATTTTAGGCTGGAAAAAATATCATTGACAATATTTGAATGGTCATAATGAAGATTAACTTATTCCCATGCAGACGTCCTTCAGAGGTGAGGGGGAACTGATTGTGATTGCACAGAGTTGGTGTAAAGTTTGGTCTGAAATACAAGGAAGTAGAAACAGGTGGTTCGGGGCCACTATCTCATATAGGGGGTAGCCAACATCTTAAATTATTAATGGGTGTAACTGCAGCAATGAGTTCCACTGGTTATCAGTAGTTTCTAGTCTTTAATTCTGGAGCTGTAAACTCCCTGGGAAAAAAAAAACATCCAGTAGCCACAGAGATCCCACAGTAATAGATTGAAGCCTGTGGATGCTAGACTGGTTTTTCCATTTAATTTCCACAGGCCCTTTAGCAGCAGTTTGTGGGATTTCCCTTGGGAATCTCAAGCCAGGGATTGCTGGTCACTGCTCTTGGTGTGCTGTAGTCAGAGGAAGGAGAGAGGCTCCTGCAGCAGGTGGTTCAGGAGGCAGTTAAACCAGTTTCCATCTGGAAGAGAAGGAAAGGAGAAATCTCCTTTGAGAGAAACCAGACATTGGAGGAGAAGGCAGGTGAAATGGATCCTGAAACAGGCAGGAAATTTGCACCTTGCTCTCTCTCTCATTCTTGCACAGCTGCTCTCATCTCTCTCTTACTCTTCTGAGTTCCTGCCAAGTTCATAAAAAACAGGTAATGTCACATTCAGTGCTGTGGAGATGGAGCACTCGGAGTGTGACAGAGGGAATAAATCCTGAGGGACAAAGATAAAAGAAGATTTGCTCGAGAGAGGAATCTTCAAATATGAGGTGCTTCTACCTGTCACACTTGCAGAATTTTTAGTGAAGTTGTCACAGAGCAGTGCACAGTCCTGGCATGGTCCTGGATGGGCAATGTGGTGGAAAAGTTCCCCTTGGAAAAATTCATTGTCCTGTAATAAATGTGAACAATCAACTCCATGACGTTGGCAGCACAGTTAATTTTTGTGATCTCTCCAGCCAGTGCAAGGGGCGTCTCAAGACCGTGGTGTGAAACTGCTGCATTTTCATTTGAGAATCTTTAATTTGTCTTAAGTGTACAAAAGACAGTCAACTTCATTTTTTTTAGGAAAATAAAGGCGGCCATGTGGCAAAAGTGGCAACATTTACTCAGCATAACCACTGCCATTGGGTCAAAAATTCCATATTCCTGCTGAGTGAGGGCAGAACAAAGCACTGCAGCTGCCCTGCCCAGACAGAGGAACAGGAGGAGCCAGCTAAGTCAGAGAGACAGATGTGAGTAATGAGGATTCTGTTAACCCTCCTGTGCTCCTGCTTATTTAGATTGCAGTCTTCTATAGCCATACATACATAATATACAATTTCAATGCAAGTGCTCTTTCTTTCCCTGTTCCCAAAAATACCTACAGCTCTTTTTCCTCGAGGGTGAGCCAACAGCATAGCGAGCAAAGCCCAATTTCTGCCATTTTGGCAAGGACCACAAGGAAAATCCATCATGTATTATCTGTTCATTGACTTGGAAAAGGTATCAGTCATCTCCCTCATATGCATACTTGAAGAATGTACAATTTGCTCAAACTGTCAAGCAGAATCATACATTTTCATATACCAATATCAAATCTGGGTGGTACAGAGTGTGATGGAAAGGAAAAAAAAAAAGAAAAAAAAAGGACAAAACCTTGGTGACTTCCAGTGACCTCTAGTCTATAACCTTTATTTGCTGTGTTAAAATATTTTAAAAGTTTTCCTTGTGGAAAAAAAAAGAAAATAAACTATCCTCAGAATATCCTACAGTTTAATATTGGACTAGCAGAATGTGAAAACCTGGCAGCTTTTCCAGTTTGTAAAAACATGAGGGATCTAAATTAGTCTTTCCATCCTCATCCCAGTTCATGCAGCAGATTTTCCACCACTATTCTGTTTTCAACCTGAGCCTTAAAAGACAAGCTAATGCAGCAGACTGAATGCCACATGCTGGTGTTCCCATAGTGTTTCCTGGCGGGGGGGAAAAAAAAGGATGAAAAAGGGAAAAAAACGAGCTAAAATGGTTTTTCTTGGAATTCAATTCAATGAGCTGTTTCTGAGCAGTGTAAACATGAGCCAGTCCATGCCACTCTGGAGATACAGGGTGCAGATGCTGCTGATGTCCCTTGGGGACCAATCCTGGTATTTCTTATATAGGTACCCAAGAGTGTAGTGGTTCCTTTAGTGGAGGCAATTGTCACAGAAGGAGTGTTTCAGTGGAGATCTGTTACCCTGAAATGCCACTCTTTGGGACACCTTGTGAGACACCTCAGGTGCGTTGCACTGTGGAGATGGATTTCCTTGTGTGAGTACATCATCTTTCAGTGAGGACCTCCAGGAAATCTTTGTGTGAAGAAATGGAAAGGAATGTGTTTTGGGGGATGGAAGAGGAAGTAGGGCCAGCACTTTACAAGCTTTCATGAATTTGGGTACTCTGAGACTCCCCAGGACAACCACTGCTCAGTTTTCTCTCATTGCTGACAGTCAAACCAAACTTCATGTCCTGGACTTCCATGTACCTGGAGCAGAACTGGAATTACCCCCTCATTGCCCCTCTAGCCCTTTCTTGCATTGCCAGCATTTCAACACTGTACTTCTATGCCAAAAGTTTGAGCTGCACCCTTAACACATCCCTTAACCCTCGCTGACTAACCGCAGTGACAAAATTCACTGCCACACTGATTTAATCTCCGCCCTCCCCGCACCGACCCTGTCGGGATCCAAACGTGCCAGCATCACTTCTTGCCAGACTTGTCACCACTTCACACGGCGATGCCGTGGCTGCCTCTGGCTGAGCAGTCTGCCTTTCCAGCTCCCTGGATGTGTGTTGGGCAGGGAGGAGTGCTGCATGAGAGCGAGTCTCTGCTGTCGCGATGCCGCCCCCTCTCCTCCCCCTCGGCCTTTATGGATTACTGGTGAAACTCACTTGTACAGTTTGGATGTTTGATAGATAAAGCACGTATGAAAAAAAGGAAAAAAATATAAATACAAAACTCTCAACACTGTGCATTCAGTGTCTTTTCTTTCTAGCTTAAAAGAAGGAAGGTAAATAATGTCAAGTCAATGAATATCAGATATATTTTTTGACTGTACATTACAGTGAAGTGTAATCTTTTTTTTACAACTGCGAGTCCATCTTATTTATTCTTGTAAATGTTCCCAGACAATGTTTGTAATATGGGCTGTGTTGCAAATCCATAAAATAAATCTGTGATCTGAGATTAATGTTTTACTAAGAGACTCTCGTACTTGTGCCTTTTCTTTGCACTTAGAGGAGACAGGGCATTGTGAGCAGCACTGCTGGAAATGATGGGGTGATTGCATGACAAAAAAGTAAGACCAGCATCTTGTCACTGTGATGGGCTTTGCATCATGGTTGTCATTCAGGAGATGAAGAGCAGCAAAGAGAATTCAGGAGGCACTTCAGCCTAGCTGCAGATTTTGTGTCAGTCCTCTCAGAAAGCCTGTGGATGTGACTTAAGTAGTTTTGAAAATTACAGTCTTAGCAGCATGGGTTAGAGCAAAGCATATTTTTGCAACTTTTTCTCTCTAGCAGGTATTACTCTATTGTTTCCTTGGTACTCAGTGCTGAATGAAAATTGCTGATAGGTTCCTGAGATTCTTCTGGTTTCTATAGATGGACTATGCGGGTTCAGCTGGGGTAGAGTTAATTCCCTCCCCAGTGGCTGGTTTGGGGCAGGGGTTTGGATTTGTGCTGAACACAGGGTTGATAATACAGATATTTTTGTTATTGCTGAGCAGGGATTGCACAGAGCCAAGGCCTTTCCTCTCTCAGCCATGCTGGGGAGGGGCTGGGGGTGTGGGGGAGGCTGGGAGGAGGCACAGCCAGGACTGGTGACTCAAACTGACCAAAAGCAAGTCCCAGACCATGTGACATTATGCATAAAGTGGGGGAGGAAGAAAGAGAAGGGGAACATTTGGAATGATGGTGTTTTTCTTCCCAAGTAACCAATTAGCGTGGCAGGGCCCTGCTCTCCTGAGGGTGGCTGAACCTGCCCAGCCATGGGAAGTGAGGAATGAACTCCTTGTTTTGCTTTCTCCTTGTTTGCACAGCCTTTGATTTCCCTGACTTCATCCCAATCCACAAGCTTTCTGGCTTTTACCCTTCCCATTCCCTCCCTGATCCAGATGGAGGGGGGTGAGTGAGCTGCTGGGTGGGGCTGGGTTGTTGCTGGGGCTAAACCATGACACAGAGCCATAGAAATCAGAGAATCACAGAATGTCCTGAGCTGGAGGGACCCCCAGGATCACCCAGCCCAGCCCTGGCCCTGCCCAGACCCCCCAACACCCCCACCCTGGGCACCCCTGGCAGCGCTGGCCAAACGCTCCTGGAGCTCTGGCAGCCTCAGGGCCGGGACCATTCCCTGGGGAGCCTGGGCAGTGCCAGCACCCTCGGGGGGAAGAACCTTTCCCTGAGATCCAGCCTGACCCTCCCCCAAACAGTTCATGCCATTTTCTTGAGTCCTGCCACTGGTGATGAAACTGAAGAGCTTGGTGCTGTCCCTCCACTGCTCCTTGTGAAGACCTCACAATGTTGAAGATGTTGAGGACCTCAGTGAGGTCTCCCCTCATCTCCTTCTCCGCAGGCTGAACAAACCAAAGGACACAGACATGGAAGGGATTTTGTGCAGAAGTTTCATGGTGCCAGACCCAAACAGTGGATATGGGTGTCAGCTGTGAGTGTTTTCACACGTTTCCTAGCACATTTCTCATCTTCTGGTCTTCCACACGTGTTCATCAACAGATACCCAAGGCAGTGCTTGTCCCCTTCAGTCAGTGCAAAGCAGTAGATTGTAGGAAAGGGAGTAGATGAGGCTGCCCTGCTCTGAAGACCACTTTATTCCAAGAACACAAGCAGGAATATCCAAGAACATTGAGACTCAAAGCTCAGGGTGTCCAAACAGGAGAGTCCAGCCATGCTGCACCCGTACAACCCAGCTGGGGTAAGAACTGCTCTTTTAGGCGTTATCCATTAGCCTTGCTGAAAAAAAAAATTAAAATAAGTCTTATTAACAAAAATACATAGCTCTTTTTTTTGTTGGAGGAGTTGGAGTCAAGGATCCTTGTGGGTGCCTTCCAACTCAGGATTATCTGTGATTAAAGCACCGTACATATACTTTGGAAGTGTAGTTTAGTATTCCTTTCTTTATCATTATTTTCTTTTGAAAATGCTTCTTTTAATTCTTCATTGCTATGAAAAATGCTGTTTCTGCTCTGGGTGTTTGGGTCAGATATGGGGGTTCTGCTTTTTCTATTGGCCCGATGAAGCAAATTCCCCATCTTAATTGTGGTGAACATTCAGATACAACTGTTTGTTTGAAGAGTTCATTATAATGAGGTCAGACTGTATGAAACACCCCTCAGAGTTACTGTTATACCAGGGAGAGTGTTACAAGAAGTTGATACCAAAAAAAAAAGCTCCTCACTGGACTGTCAGATTGAGGGGAAGTTTTATTGAATCCAACTGTGTAACAGAGACAGTTGTGTGTTCATAGTGATTAATTACAGTTCAGCTTGGCACTTTATCCAGATTTATCCAGAATATTTTGCTGACACTTGATATTAACAACAGGTTGCATTTAGGGAAGGTAAACAGCAGAGACAGCTCTGCCATATTCCAGATGGTCTTACAAGAATCTGCTGAAGCACCAGCACTGAAAAACAGCGCCAAATTCACCTTTCCGTCCTCTCATCTGCCCAGCACGAGGATAACAATGGGATAAAGCTGCTGGGGGAAACAGATGGAAAAGCCTGAAACCCGCTGGGGTTCGAAGTGTTTCACACCCCGTTCCTGTTGCTGTGGCTGACGTGTGCCAAGGTGTGAATCCAGAGGTATTTCATCCGGGTCAGTGGCTGCCTCCAGTCAGCAGCTGCTTTTCCATCCATCCCCTGGGCAGCCAGGATACTGTCCTGCTCCTGCTGCAAGGTCTGTCAGGTTTGACAAACACTCTCTGCCTGAGCTGCACATCTTTGTCTAGCAAGCTGAGCCTTTAAACATCAGCTCCCACACTGAGCTGAGCGTGCAGCTGCTGTTTTCCAGCAGACTCCAAAACTGGGACTTACTTAGCCTTGGTTGCTTACATGATAATTAGAATCACAAAATTGTTTAGATTGGAAAAGACCTTTAAGACCCTCAAGTCCAGCCATTCCTACAGCACTGCCAAGGCCACCACTAACGTCCCCAAGTGCCACATCCCCATGGCTTTTAAGTCCCCCCAGGGATGGTGACTCCACCACTCCTCTGGGCAGCCTGGTACAGGATTTGACAACCCTTTTCCTGGAACAATTTTTCCTAATTTCCAATCTAAACCCCTCCTGGCACAACCTCGAGGCCATTTCCTCTTGTCCTATCACTTGTTACACAGGAGAAGACACCAAGTTGTCCAGCTCTAGAGAAGGAACACAAAAAATGACCTTGATGGTGAGAAAAAGGTCTCTCCAGAGAGTGAGTCTGTCTTGGATAAAGCAGCCCGAGGCACAAGGGTTGGATTGTCCCTGGAATGGGGCTGTTTTGCTCCACTGTTTGTGTTAGCTCAGGGACAAACATCAATTCAGGCAACTAATTTTGAGATGGCTGCAGTGAGATGTGAGGTGTTCCCTCATCAATAGACACCTGCCGGAAAATGACCTGTGTCATAAATGAAATGGCATAAAGACAGAAGGAACAGATTTAATGCTTTTCATTTGTGCTTGGAAATTCTTCTAATCTGTCTATCTTAGCCATTTCAGGCTATCTTCTCCTTTTGTAGAGTCATATATTTGAAAAACAAAACAAAAAATCTATTTATTTATATTATATTTATCTTATGTCCATTTCAAATTCCACTCTGCGTTAATTTTACTTCTGTACACTGAGGTACAACTTTAATTTGCAGAAGCTGAACCAAAAAAAAAGACTTATAGTCTTTCTCATAATGACCTTGCTTCCTTGTGAGTTATCTCTGTGTCTGTTTGGGAGCGTGTCATATTTCTCACTAAGACTGTTTTTATAAATGGCTTGTAGAGGTTTATCCATAAAGTGCTTATATACGTATATATATATATTGAAACAGTAGCTGCAGGGGTTTTATGTTACAGGTCAATGGGATTACTTAAAAGTCTGTAACATTTACTGTTGTGTTTATAAACACTGATAATGTGCCCTTTATGCCAAAACCAATATAATATTTAGTACCCCTTTATTAGTATATTGTAAATGATAGGCTGTTAAGATAAACTATAACCTAATGGAATTTTCAGCAACATGGTGAAATAGCTTTTTTATTGCATATATAAATGGTTGTCTCTAAAATAACTGTGAAAGACAGCCTGGCTTGCATGGAAAAATCAGTGAAACATGCAGAACCTGATTCTGGAGAGGGGTAGACCCAGATGTTTCCAGCAATAATCTTCTTAGCAGGACGAATGTGAACTTTGGCCTGTGTAGGATCAAGAGATTGACAAGCTTTTACTAAATTTCCTTTTATTTGAAATTTCCAGAGGTGTTCCTGGGAGCATCATTTCCCTTATGTATCATGGCTGAGTGTGCTGAGAAGGTGGGAGAGGGCAGCAGTTATTCCCTGAGTCTCTTACATTGGAAACGCTGAGTTTAGCTCCCAGATTCACTATGGATTTACCATTGGTTGTTGAAAAACTGTGTTGGTAGTACACAAAATGATGAGTTTACAATGTCCTTTCCTGGTGCAGTGCCTGAGCACGGGATATCCCAGTTGTGAGGTGATACCTGGATGGATTTTTCTTCCAGGTAACGAGCTGAATTTGAACTTGGCTCAGACTTTTTCCATCCATACAGTCCTTGTAGGACTTCTAGCCCCCCAGCTGAGCATGCCAAGAGCACAGACAGAAAGAATCTCCATTCAGGATTGACACAGCCCAGTTCTGTGCATCAGTCTTGCAGATGAACCTGTTTGATCAGCAAAGCAGGGAAGCCATTGTGTGTGTGATCCTGTGTGCGTGTGCACTCACCTGTGCCTTCTGTCCAACCTGCCAAGTGGACCCCACTTTTTGCAGGGGCATTGGATTAGGTGGCCTTTAAAGGTCACTTCCAACCTAAACTGTTCTATGATTCTGTTACCTCCTCCCAAAAGCTGAGCATCTAAACCCAGCATGATTGCAAAGCTCTATCGGCAGAGATTGCACAGCCCTGAGTGCTGACAGTGAAAGAATGGATTGTCTAGGAAAATGCTGGTGGATGTGCAAAGATCCAAAATTATTGTTTATTCTGATGCTATGGGAATAATCTTGCGAAGAAAAATAGGCTCTGACAAAGGAATTAATGAGCAGCCCCCAGTTCTCTGTGCCTGTGTGTACACGCAGTTGAATCATAATTGCACCACGTGGCTGAGTGTGCACATTCACCACTTGTGAGCAGCCAGTTCTCAGCTCAGTCTGTTACAGGAGAACATCACAACACCTGATACTGGCTCCCGAGTCACCTGGGATGTGAAGGATTAGCTGTGGCCTGAGTCAAAATTAATATCAAAATCCCAAATAAGCACTTGGTTTGCTTTGTGCCTGCTCTGGATCCTAAGGAAGTTGCTTTTTTATTTTATTTTTTTCCAGAAGTTGTGTGTAGGAATTATATTGCTTTTTATGGATTTGTTTTTTGTTTATTCCATACCAGTTGTTACACTGTCTCCATTGCTGCAGACAGAAACTTTGCTGAAGAATTTTGCGTGGTACAGAAGAAAGGTTGGTTTGATGTTTGGGGAGGGATTTATTTCTTCCAATCATGCCAGTCATCCACACATCCTGTAACCCATCTTCTGCACAACACTGAGAGCTGCTGCTTCCTCTTGTGCTGCTGAATAAAGAGCCAAGTGCCACTATTCTGGTTCAGTAATATTTTTACACCAAAGGCTAGATCCTGAAAGTATTTTATAAAGAATGAGACCTGCTATGTGTGTTCACTGCTTGTTGTGTTACTGCTATGTGATCCTTTGGTTTGAATATGGCTCAATTCAGGCTTCACTGTCTAAAAATGCCATTTTCCTACCAGGTGTTGCAAAACAACCCCTACCTCTACAATTCCTATCACCCTGCAGCTGGGTGAGGATTGAAGTGTGAATCTGGGGCTTGGCCCAAAGCTCAGGGATGGAAAATGAGAAGCAAGGGGGTCTCGGGAGGAGGGCTGTGCCCACATCAAACCCCTCCACACCTCTCAGATAAGTTGTAGCCTCTCACCATCCTCTCACCCTCCCCTGTGCGCAGGGTCCAAGAGAAATTGTCCCCGTCCCCCATCCTCCCACCCCCTTTTTGGACAGAACAGCTGCAAAAACTTTCATTGTGCCATGGACAAGTATTAAGTCAAAACTCAATTTGGGCTGTAAACATGCAAATAATTCTCTTTGACAAACTCCTGCTGCTGCTGCTGATTACATGAATCAACTTTGCAAGTCTGGAGATTTAATTTGTGCAAATTGCAGCTGGAAAACCATAGGACCAGGCTAAAAAGACAGACTCACACTGCAGAAACATAAAGTAGACAGTAGCTTGCTGGAAGAGAACAGATTTCTGTCAGTACCTGTTCTTTTAACAATTTTGGAGCTGAAAGGATGTAGAATAATGTCACAATCGTATCTGCATCAGGATGTGGAAAACAATGCCCTTTCTTTGATGCTGCTATGTTTTCTTTTTTGTCTGCAGCTTTTAAAGTAATTTTCCTGCTGTGGTCCCCATGTGAAAGTGAGGGAGCAGTGGCAAGCATTAGAAAGCTGGGTCCATGAGGAGATCAGAGAGGAACATTTATTTCTGGGAATTGTACTGGATTTTTAGGGAGATAACTCCATCACTTCAGGATGCAATTATTTGCAATTTTCTCGCTCTTTCACTGACTTATGAAAAAAGGAGAGGCTTAGAAGTTATCTGTCCCAAAGCCAGCTCTGAGGGCTTGATAAGAACACACCGCACCCTTTGAACCTGAGGGGCAACCTGGAAAAAAGGGTATTGCAGATGGATTTAACCTGTTTGGCAAATGCAGTGGAAAGATGGAAATGAAATGTTTTGCTAACACGTTCCATCCAATTTGAAACAACCTAAGCGCTGAAATCACTTTCTGGTGCTTTTCCCTTCCCTGGTATGGTCCTCACTGGAAAGCAATTTTCTTTGGTCATTATGTCCTTGTGGGAAGCTGCCCACTTTCCCAGGTGGTGGGTCAGGCAATAGCTCAGCACTGGATGCTCCAGCAGCCTGAGAGATTCCTGGGCATTTGAATTAAGTATCACTTTGTTCTTGCTGGCATTTTGCACCTCCACTTTGGGACAATTCAGGCTTATTTTTTACTTACAAGCTGTTTACTTACTGGCTTTTGTCAGGAGGTTTATCTTTGTGTCCTCTATAGCTGTATGTCCTACATATGTGTATAGAACATATATAACTTAAAAACACTACTTATATATGTGTATAGATGTGTGTGTGTGTAAATAGATTTTATGCTACTTGTAGCTTAACATTAACCTGCAACTTGTTATACAGCATACCATATATACCTACATACAATTTGCAAACTCTATTTACACATTTATATGTGTGTATATTATATATTTATATGTAAATATTGTTATACTGCTTCCTGTGGGGTTTTCCAGCAAGCTGGGTATTATCTTGGAAAGGTGTTATTTAGGCAGGATGCTCACTGGAGTGATACCTGGTGGAAAAGGGGGCTGTGTGGGATTTCTTCGTCATGACAAAAGCCACACTGTGATGTGTTGGGAATTTTCTCCCAAACCTTCCCAAACTTTGCTGTTTATTCTGCGTGTTTCCCTTAGCAATATCCACACTCCTGACCCACAAGGCTGAATCATTATGTGCCAATATCTTGTAATCACGATGTAATACACAAATGCAAGTTTGAAGTGTCCTGGACACCTTAATGGTGTTAAAAATAAGCCTAAAACCAGGGCTCAAACTCCCAGATACATTTAAATAGTTCAGGATCAGGTGGATGGGTTAACCCAGGTGTGCCAGGGCTGTGGCTGCTGAGGTGACAGTGATTGAATTTTTGTTACAATCTCACATCTCAGTTGAGTGTGGAACATCACAGAGGCCTAGACCCCTTTTCCCTTTCTGGTATTCTCAGTGCCCAAGCATTCCCCTCAAGCTGAAAGCTGGGACTTCAATTTACACCCCTCCTTCTGGAGGAATATCTGTGTTTTAGGAGGGGGCCCTGTTTGTACATCGGCACAGTAGGAACTGTGTGCTGAGCAGCAGAGGAGGCTACCAGGTGGTAAACAGAGAATTTAAATTTCTGAAAGCTCTCCTAAACCTGTTCAAATCTCTGCACTGTGCAGATAAGGCCAAGCTGTTGTATGAGCTGACACAGCCAGAACAAACTTCTGGCATATGCGCAGCAGTTACAGAATTAGAATTGTAAAACACCTATTTCCCCCTTCCTTTTTTTTTTTTTTTTTAATCAAGGTAGGAGCAAGTTTGAAAGGATGATTTGTGTTGTGTGTTTTCAGCTACAAACAAGAAAAAAAATCAAGGGTTGGAAAGGAGGTGAGGAATCTGAGCAAGCACAAGAAGTCTGATCTAATTAAACTGGTTGCCTCAAATGTCTTCACTATTTTACCTCAAATGCATTTTAGTCTCAGGATATTACAGATGCTAGTGTTGTTTAAATGAGGAGGAAAAAAAAACATATAAACTCTTCTCTGATGGAATCCTTCCTTCTGGGAAGGATTAACCTAAAATCTGTGCCTAAACTGACTTTTACATTTATCTTGGTAACAAAGATGTACTATAAGAGGGAAGCAAGTAGAGTTTGTTTTTCTTTTATAAGGCTTGTTTGGGTTGGTACACACAGGTGACAACAGGCACTGGTTCTGCCACCCTTCAGGACCAAGGGTTTGTTTCCTTTGCCTCCACAACCATGTTGTAGTCTACCACACTTAAAAACTTTGGAGACTCTGATTGCCACCCAGAGAACATCAACATATTTGAAAATTCAGGTCTAAAACACATACAAAGCAAACACTGCTGCCTTGTGAGGACGTGTTGGGTGTCACTCAGCAAAACACCTCCCAGCAAAAGCCACTCTCCATCTGCCTCATTTCCTCCTTCCCCATCCTCCCTGAGACAGAATAATTGCAAAGCTCTGGGTTGTGTTTGATGTTCTGCCTCTGAAATCTGTGCCACTGTGTGGTCTGGCTCTTCTTATAGTAATGCTGCAGGTAAGAAAAAGAAATGTATTAATGTAGTTTATGATTGCAAAGGTACTAGTTTAATCTGAAACTCAGGTATAGCTCATGCTTCTTTAGAAATTTATGAGCAGGAATTTTCTGTTTTGATGTTACAAAAACCACTTGAAAGGAATAGGAAAAATACTGTGTGTGTAAGGTCAAGTGCATTTTTCTGTGGTTGTGTTTTCAGAGCAAAATGCTGGGATGTACGAAGATGGAGAGAGCAGGGCAGGGCCTGGAAATGCTGTAAAATGGACAGAATCAGAAGAAAAGGGTGAAGGGACTCTGAGCAATTTCTTTAAAGATGTGGGCCACACATGTTGTATCAGCTGGACTGTAAGGACAACCTCCTGACTGTCATTCAGGGTAGCAAACAAAGCTGTTCCCCGAGACCTGCTTCTTCAAAAAGGGGCCACAGCCCATGGGGAAAGGACCAAGGGAGACCACTGGGCTCCTCTGGCCAGAGGTTCTGTGTGTGAGAGCTCACAGTGATGCTGCCAAGCTGGGGCAACCCTGCAGGCAGATGTTGGGGGGAGCCACCAAAGAGAAGCACAGGCATTTATCCATCTGTGGATGATTTAAAGCATAAATATGCAATGTCTAATTAGGCAGGAGGTGACAAGGAGGCCACTCTGAGGTCCCAGTCTCTCAGTCCACCCTTGATGCCTGGTCACCAGTGATGCTCTGTGCGTGTCACCAAACCCATCAGTGTCACAAGGGGTGACCTTGTACCTCTTGAGGGGGAATCCTTGAGCTCAGCAAAAGGGAAGAAGATGCCAATGGCTGCCGTTGTCACAGGACTCAGATATCAGCAGAAGAGGTGTAAAAAATGAACTAATGAGCATTGTTAACAAAAACAAAACTGCTGCCTCCAAGCCAAGTTTTGCCAGCTTCCGTTTTCATCTCTTTCAGCTCAATATACTGATTAAACTATGACCAAAGCAGAAAATTATATATTTTTAGTTTTAAAGAACATCAACAATAACATTTTACAAATGCAGCCATTCCCCTTTGTCCAGAAGGAATAAGTATTTTGGCTCCCTCCACAAGATGCAGTTGCCAAGTGGTGTTCAGCTACTGTCCCAGCTTCGTGATTCCCACAGCACTTATGTCCCCAAAAATGTAATCCTTCTGCTATTGTCTGCCTGTGTGTCTTTCTGAATGCATTTCCAAAACAGTTGGAGAAGGGGACATTTGTTGGCTTTAAAACTTGCTGGATAACAGCTCAGTCTGACTTCCAGCACAAATGATCAGGGGAAGAAGTGATTCTGCCAGGGAATACGAGGTCCCACATCCTCACAAGAAGAATTCTGCTGAGCCTTGTGTAAAGCTGCCATTCATTTTTTCCTGATATTAATTTACTCTGCTTGCTTAGCACTGTTAAGACTCTGCACAAACTTGGTTTTCTTTCGTCCCCCATTGCTCTGACTCTGTCCTGAATACAAGAGGGTTCTTGGGAAGAACATCCTGTTGGGCTGTTGTGTTAAACAGGCTCTATATCCAGATAATAATGATGGGAACTCAATTATATGCGATTGGTGGGCAAGTAAGAATGATTTTTCAGCACAATTCATTGCTTTAAAGCACTGCAAGCAATCTGGAATACCAATTTCTGAAACCGAGTCTCCCATTCAAAGCACTGGTGTTTGGTGGTGTTGATGTGTGTGCATTGGAAAGCGAAAATACTGGTAAAAATCAGTTTTCTGTTTTTCCCTTTACTGAAAACCCAGGCTGTTTTCCCTCTATTAACTCTCCTGAAAGTCTAGAGCTGCCTATTACCTTGGACTGCAATGGCTTCAATGGCATTTTATCAACCTTTGGCCCTGTCACTATAAAATCCTTCCATGTTTTTGCCAAATCTCCCTCTGAAAGATTACTTTTGCTTGGAGGATGCCAATAAAGGAAATTGCTTTCACAAAGAAAGGTAGGAAGACAACCCTAGACCCCTTCATTTGGATTTCCTCCACTCTCAAATTTATCAGGACTGAAGAGCAATCCCAAATATATTATAAAATGCACAGTGTTCCAAGCAGTGCAATCTCTCTGAGCAGTGTTTCAGTGCCTCCTGCCCCTTCAGCTTTTGAGCAAAACGTTTCAAAGAAAAAAAATCAACCCCCACGCAGGCAGCCGAGGTACAAAGCACTTGGCACAGGAGTGCAGTGGCCACAGGGAGGGGATGAGCCCTCCTGCCGCATGGCACAGCCACCATCCGTCAGCTGCCCGCAGGAGGAGAAATCCCAGATGGTGAGGGGCAGACCTGGATCCTGTCCCCGTGTGCAGGTGGCCCTGTGCCACTTTCTGCTGTCACAGGAATTCGTTCTTTCTTTAGCTGTGGAGCCTTCTGACATTTTTCTTTTACCCCAAATCCCTCTGTACGATCTGAGGAGTGGCACATGCTGCTGGACCTGCTGGAGGCTGCTGCATCATGGAATGAACCTGGAAAGACGAGGAGAGAAGGCACAGTCTTCATGCACAGACTGGAGTCTGCTCCAAACCGAGAAGCGAACAAACCCGGGGAGTAGTGGGAGCTCTGCTCCTGCCCCAGCCAAGCCCAAAGGCAGGCTGTGCAAATGAAGGAATGCTCCCTTGCTCCTGCCCAGATTTCCTCGACGGAGCCCGGAGAGCTGGAGCCGGCACCAGGAGCTCCACGGGAGGTGAGAACTACCACAGGAGCTGCACATGGCTGCACCTCCTGCTGCTGCCAGCTCTGCTCAGATCCTGCAGCCCTTCAGCAAGCTCTGTGGCAGGCAGGCAGGTGACAGGGTGCGAGAGCAGCTCTCGGCTCAAATCTACTGTGTCTTGTCACCTCATCCCTCACCTGGAGTCAGCTGCAAGGACACCTTTCACTCGGGGCACCTTTCGCTGCCCAGCTTTCAGCTGGACCAGCCCCTCAGGCTGGCCTGATAAAGCACCCGGAGTGCCCTCGGTGGTGTCTCGGGGCAGGTGAGCGAGGGGTCAGTGCTGCACACACACAGACACCTGGGCCCAGCCTCCTGCACTGAGCTGCGGCCTGAAATGGCTTTTGTCTGCATGGACAGGGCAAGAACACTGGGGGGGGAGGCAGCTGTGATAAATCCTTGGAAGGG
>WAAG01042483.1:48762-80136 GCA_013390105.1 Tichodroma muraria | reverse complement strand
GAAGGGAAGGGAAGGGAAGGGAAGGGAAGGGAAGGGAAGGGAAGGGAAGTGCAAAAATATCTGTATCCCTGAAACCTTGGGTCCCTGTGAGTTCCCTGAGGTGCCCAGAGAGGTCGTGTAGAGCTGCCTGGCTCTGCCTTCAAGGGAGCTCTTCCAGAGATGAGCCCTCCACTGGTACATCCATCACATCCTGTGCTTTTCTGGTCTGGTTGGTCTCCTCTGAGGTCAACTCAATCAAATCACTACTATTCAAGATTTGAGAGTGCAACAGAAAAAACAGGGACCCCATTCTTTTTTGATAACACATTCTTCAGATTTGCCTTGTAGTTATCAAGATGCTTTTCTACATGCATCAAAGTAGGAATAATTTCATTTTTCTTCTTTGAGTAATGATTTTGCCTTTCACTTTTTTCAGTTACATTTATCTTCAAGGCATTGATTTCATTCCTTTTTAAATTTTTTAAACTTCTTTCTCCTTGCCCTTATTTTGTAGTGATTCCAAATGAATTATCCTGGCTCTGTAATTATTTTGGATAGACACTACATTTAACATGTAGTGCCCAAAAAAAGGTAAAAACCTTAGGCTAAACTCTTCTAATGATAATTTTTCCCTGCACCCTTGGAAGGATTTTTGAAATCCTGCTTTGGTAATAATTTCACTGGATGCAATAATTAAAATAGTTGATTGTTCCCTTGTTCCTTGGAGCCATTCCTAACCTTTCCACATGGCAACACTGACAGGAGCCCCTCAGAGCTGGTGTCTTCCCTTGCCTGGTCTGGGTGGGACTGGGTGTCGAAGGAGTGCATGGAAATTACTGGAGATCAGACTGTCTGATTTAATTCTCCCAGATTTTGGGGTGGAAGATTGAGCCAGCAATTTAGCTGAGTGAGTCCCTTGGAGCTGCAGGCATCAGGCAGCAGAAGGGTTGGGAAGAGGAGCAGGCAGAGGTGCTCCCCTCAGGGCAGATTTGCTGGGCAGGTGTTGAGCTGCTTTGGCTCCTCCAGCAGCACATTTGCATTCAGAGCACACAGCCAATTGTGGCAGTCCCTGCAGCCACTGGGATAATTTATTTACATAACTTTGGTTTCCAGGACTGTGTAGCCAGCTCAGATTATGTAACTCAGTACTAGAGCTCTGCCTACAGAGCATGCTATGATTATTGCCTTGGATATTCAGCGTCATCAGAAGAGCAGACCCCACCTCTGGGACCCCAAATTAGGTGGCCTAGAGGCTGGGCATGGTCAAATGGAGCTCCTGGACTTTGAGAGTGCTCCTAACCACGAGCTGTAGGAAAAATAATAACTCTTGTGTGATGGTACAAACTGTACTGGAGAATGTCCCCAAGTGCTTTTTATTTTTTTTTCCCCCTTCATTATTTTGTTCTTCCATCCTTTTATGTTTTATGGGATGGTTCTAAATGTTTCACTGTTAGCTCTGTTCAAACATAATTTTGCGCAGAACAACCAGCTGACCACCAAATCCCATCATTTGAGATGTAATGTTCTCTGTAATAACAGCTCCATCACGGAACTTGTGACAGTGATGGCCCTGGCTGTTGTGTCAGGAGAGAGGCAGCACTGTGACAGGGACTGGGGTTTTATTCTGGTGGAAGAAAAAGCTATAAAAACTGTGTGCAGGAATTCACATCCATCTGAGCAATTTCACAAAATTACCAGTGAGAAAATTAACCCATTCAGACCTAGGAAAGAGGTGTTTGAAGCATGGCACACAATTGGCACCTCAAGACACATATCTAGGCCTCAGAGAATCCAAAATACCAGTTGCAAATCCTGAAGTATAGGTTTCTTGTCCAGAAAGGGTCATGATTATGGAATAAACTTCCAGAAGAAAATGGATTAGACAAATTCTGAGTGACTCAGGAAATTGCTGCAGCTCCATCCCCTTAGACAGCTCTGTAGGAAAATGGAATTTGCTTTCAGCCTCCCTGGAAATCAACACTTGTGGACTCACTTCCCATGGGATTCTGCGTACACAAAAAATGACAAAGAACCAGGAACCCCACAGAGACTCAGATTTTGCTAATCTGCTTTACATTTCTGATGTTCTGATACCATGGTGATGGGCAACAGCAGAAAGACCTAAAACAGAGTTTAAGTGTTTTCAACAGCTTTCTCTTACTAAGTGCACTTCATACTATCATGAGAAAGTCCTCTTAGGCTTTTTTTCTCTTTCTCCCACTTGAAAAGAATGTCTAGTACCTAAAAGGTCATTTTGAAGAACTTTGCTTTTCTATAAATTACTGAATTTTGTAAAAACACTGCATATAAGTGACGATTTGTTATGTGTCTATATTTAATATCTTCCTTTTAGACTCCTAAGAGAGGGCCTTTACCAATTTCCACAAAAAGAACAGGGCGAGGGAGACAAATGGAGAGGGAGGAGACAGTACTGCATTTTCTTTATCAAATTTCCATACCCTGACCCTAACCCTAACTCTTGAACACAAAAGGAATGAATATCCCAGAATAATTGGTGTAATGATAAAAAAGAAGACAGAAAAGCTTTATCTTCTAGAACCTGTGTTTGTTCCTTCTCTTTGCAGTGTTGTACATGGCCCAGCCTGGCATGGGTGCAACTTCTCCAGGGAGTTGCACTTCAATAGAAAGTGGTGAGCTTTGTGGGATTTTGCTGGGTTTTGTATGCCTTCTATTTTTCCCTGAATTCTGGAGCTAATCTTATGCCTGGCTTCAATCATTTTGAAGGTATTTGAGGGCCCTGTGTTAATTGAGGGGTTCAGTTTATCAGCGCTTCCATTTAAATCCACGCTGTGATGCCAGGGAGCCAAACTGGCAGCACTGGGAGGCGACACTGCAGCGTAGGGCTGGCTCCCAACCTGCTCCACACAGCTCAGCCTCTGGACACAGCAAGGGGGTTTCAAGGCCTGAATTTAAAGTCAAATCCCATCACTTCCTGTTAAAGAGGCATTCTGTGTGTGTAGGATGTGCTGAGCCTGCTGCTGCAAGGAGGCTCCCACATTTTACAGTTTTTTTCATACCTTTCTCTTCCCTCTTTTCCCTTCACCTTTCAATTTTCCTCTCTGTGCTCTGGATAACTTCCCCTTCCTTCGGTGCTGTTGCAAAGCTCAATGGCCCACTCTAATGCAATATTTAGGTGCCTCCTGGCTGTGGTTTAAAAGTTGCTTTAACATTTCCTGCACTAAAGTGGATTTTTCTTATAGCCCAGCAATTCTCAGTTCTTAGCCCCTTAGGCTCCTGGAGTTCAGGCTTCCTGAGTCAAACCAAAGCCCCAGATCTCCGTGGCTCACATCTCATTTTCAGCATCAGGTGTTTTATCTGACACTATCTTGTCTCTTTGCATCATTCAGAGTTGTTGGTGGTCGTCCCTTCTTATTTTACAAGAGCTAAATGGCACTAGGAGGCAAACGAGTGTTTATATGGAATACTTGCTATATCACTTTTGTGTGTGTAACAGAGGTTGGGGCTGAGTGACAGGCAAGTATTCAAACCCTTGATGACAGAATTTGGAAAGACTCTGAGAAAGTGGAATTATTTCTTTTGCCTCTGTGCAACATCTAACAAATCTCCCCGGTTTCCCATCTCCTACTGAGGTCCAGGAAACAGCAGAGGGAGAGCTCTCAATGCCTCCTCGAGATTATTCCATTTCAGATGGCACTGAAGCACTGCATAAATTGCTCCTAAGAAAACACAGGATCACTTGACCTTTCCGAGGCTCCCAGTGGCTGCTGTGTCATCTACTCTTCATTTCAATACCATTTTCAGGGGGGTGAAGCCTTTAGAATAATCTGCTGTTCCAACATTTGGGGCAGTGCCCTACTTGCTTTCAGGCCTGTCAGTCTTGGCAGGTGAGGGGAAATCTCTGGGGAAATTCTGGAGCTCAGAGTCTAACAGGCTAATCTGCACCCCAGTGGAGCCTTTCAGTGCTTTCCAGGAATTTTGCTTCAGGTCTTTGAAGTCTGTGATTCCAGAACGTGGGGGATAGATAGGAATTACAGTTTGAGTTTCTTCCTCTCACATGCCCATTCACAGAGTCCCACAGTTGTGGTGATAAAGTGCTGGTTATGGATTTATCCATGCAAAGCTGGGCAAAGCTGGGATATACCAATAACCCATTTTGCAGAAAAAGAGGTGAGAAGGATTAAACGATTTCTCCTGATTAATGCATGTGGGGTAAAGCACTGCTGAGAAAGGCAGCTGAGCTGCTGCTGCTGCTGCTGCTGCTGCTGCTGCTGAGCTCTGTTCTGCTCAAAGGTGTGATCCTTCCCCATCCTATTTCTCCTTCTGGTGATCCTGCAGCCCTGCTAAATTCTTGACAAGTCCATTGAGCTTTCTGAGCTGAAGAACACAATTATTTTTCCTCAGTGAGCTGTAGGTAGTGAAGGGCTGCAGGGTGAGCTCAGGGTTGAACGGCATTAGGCAGGTGCCTGGCAGGGTGATGACCAGGAGGTCATAAACAATTTTTCCAGTGCCATCCACAACTTTGAGGATCAAGACCTGGATGTCTTCCCCTATCTCCTGTTGTTCCCAAAGTTCAGATAGAATTTTTGTATGAAAGGCACCTGGCTTGAGTGAAGAAATAGGTCATTCATCCCAAATTCTGAGACCCAGCTCTTTCTCCATCTTGGCCTGTTAGGATGTGCAGTGTCAGGCAAAAGCTTCATTTGGTGGCATCTTGACTTCTTCCTTCAGTTACTATTTTGTCCACAGGGGAAATGATATTTACAACAGTGGAGCAGACCCTTTTCCCTGTGTTGTGGCCACCCAAACCGACGTGGCTCCTCCAGCGTGAGGCACGAGCACCCATAACAGGTTTAGACTGGATATGAGGATGAAATTCTTCCCTGTGAGGGTGGTGAGGCCCCGGCACAGGTAGCTCAGAGAAGCTGTGCCTGTGGCACGTGTTCCTGCAGCCCTGCCCTGTTTGCCTTGTCCCAGCCAGCTGAGCAGACACCAACAGCACACCCAGCTCCCACCCCTGTGCTCCCCAGGCTGCAGGCAGCCCATCTTTCTGGCACTGTATTTCATGAGATGGCGTATTTGTAATCGATTAATTCCACACTGGAAGCACACCCATCACTCCTGCAACATATGGCAGCTAATCTCTCCTTAAGCAGTTAATTAGGCACCATTTGTATGCACGTCGGCCTTTGCACGCCAAAGCAGCTGCGATTCCTGTAGGAAGCTGTTTGTTCCGGGCTTTCTCCTTTGTGTGGAAAAATGAGATGTTTCCCACTCATTTCTTTGGGTATGTCCTTTTCAAAGAACAGGTGTTCTGAGGTGCTGCCTCGGGTGAGAGTGACCCGGGCTTTAGGGCACTGAATGCAGGTTGAGATGAGCAGGGGGTCAACTTTTTGGCTCTGTTCATGATTCATAGAATCATGGAATGGTTTGGGTTGGACAGGACCTTAAAGATCATCTTGTTCCAGCCCCTACCATGGGCAGAGACATCTTCTACTAGACCATGTTGCTCCAAGCCCATCCAACACTTCCAGGGGTGGGGTGGCCGCAGCTTCTCTGGATAACCTGTGCCAGGGCCTCAGCACCCTCACAGGAAAGAATTTCCTCCAAACATCCAACCTAAACCTACTCTCTGTCAAGTTAAATCCATTCCCCCTGCCCTAACGCTACATGTCCTTGCAAAAAACCTCTCCATCTTTCCCTTCAGGCATGGAGAAGCTGCAATTAAGTTACCTCAAAGCCTTCTCTTTTCCAGGCTGAACAACCACAATTAGCTCAGCCTACTCCTGCTGATTACGGGGGTAATGGTTAATTTGGCAGGAATTGCCCTCCCTGTGCTCTAAGGAGGGACAGGCATGAGATGCCTTGACAGATCTGATCAGAAAAACTTATTTAGAAGGCACTTGCATCTTTAAGGATATTTACTAGCCAGCATTATTTATTTCTGAATTTAAGAGTATTATAATATACTGCATTTAAGACTTAAAAGATGTTAGTACTTGATCTTGGGGAAAAAAAAAAAAAAAGAAAAGAAAAAACTCCCCCAAACCACACAAATTTGTGCAGGATTTGCACTTGATGGTCCTTGTGGCTCCCTTCCTACTCTGGTTATTCCATGATTCTAAATTCTGTACCCCCAAAATTGGAGCTCTTTTCTGTTCGGCACTCTCCAAACCACTCCATGAGCACAGTCATCTCTTCAATGTGCTCATAATAAATAACAAAGGCCATGAAAGTTTGGGACTAGAAATGGCTTTGCTTTTCCATTATGAATGGGGAGGTACAGCAAGGATTAATTAAGATCTAGGGGCAAACATGGGGTCTGGATTCGTGAATGTCAGATTCAGTGCTGCAGCTAAGGATACCTTTGTTCCCTGGTTGAATTTCTGCTTTGCTATCTTGTGTCTGACATCTGGGTGGCATTCTGAGAACTTCAGAGGGCAAATATGTAATGGACAATCAATAAACTGTTTGTTGGGGAAATTTTCTCTTACCAGGATGATAAAATCAGGATCTGAAAAGGCATGGGAAGACATCTCAGAGCTGTTCATCAATTATTGCTGCTATTTATTTCCTGAAATTGGAATGGAAAACTCAGTGCCTGAGTTGGTCTGAAGACACAGGAAGTGCACATCGTTCTACTGCCTCCAACTTCAGCAGACCCCTTGCAAGCCTGTGACAAATTACTAATCAGTCTGCAATTTTTCACACCTGTCTTGTCTCTGTTTTGCTGTGCTCTGGTGTGATTACTGCATATTCCATCTCCCAGCACCCTGTAGATGATCTATCAGCCTTATTGAATGTGGAGCTCCCTCCTGCATTTCATGAGCTGAGCCCAGGCTGGGCTCCCTGCACGCGGCTGAGCTTGGCCCGTGCGAGGGCCGAGCCTTCCCAGCTCCCTCCATGTGGGAGGCAGATTGCTAAAGTCAGGATTGTAACTAAAAGGCTCAGAATTCCCCTACCGAGCTGAATTTCTCCCCTTCATAATAACAGTGTGTAGTATTTCAAGCGGCTTCAGACTTTTCCCTAGTTTTTACCATCTTTTATTAAGCTAAATGTCCTTTTTCTTTCAGAGCAAGTATAAATCTACTAACTCCAAGTAATACACAGCAAAACAATGTTGTAACAAGATTGGTTTGCTTAATCTGCCTGTGGATGCCTCTTTCCCCACCACCAGCCTCGTTAATCCAATGTAATTTTTGTCTCTTTCCTACAGTGATTGGTTTTGTGTTGTATAGAGCTGATAAATTCCATTCTTTCAATGTAATGTATCACAGATTTCTCTGTGAATTCTTCAGAATGCTTCTGAGGCAGCCGGAGGCCGAAGGTGCAGCAAGGTAGGGGCAGCTGTGAGAGGGTTTTCCATGATCCTTGCTGATGGCTCCACATGAGCCTCCCCTGGATCCCCAACAGCTGCGTGGGTGCCCTGTGCGTGTGACAGGAGGGCACTGCCACCTCTGTCAATGTCTCTGCAGGCTGAATCCCCAAGAGAGTGCAGGTGCAGGAAAAGATAAATTGATGGGAAATCCACTGAGGCCAATTACTGTGAAGTTTCTAGAAGACTGAGTTACAAATAATACAAGAAAAAGCAGCAAGCTACAAACCAACATTGCAGGGCACCTTTGTGTAGCAGGGACAGATAAATGAGAGAAACTTGCTTTTAATTTTGTTTTATCCCCAGCTATCACTGCAATGTCTCCAGGCTGCTGTTGGAGTTGCTGACTTGGTGCATCACACAGCACATAGGACAAGTTTGTTGCTTTTGGAGGCCCAGGTACAGCCCCAAGGCTGCCACCTTTAATGGGCTCCCTGCTCCCCATCACTTTTATGCCACTCCTGAGCCAGAGGGGTGAATGGATGGTGCTAAACAGCCAGTAGCTGTTAGCTGACTTCCCTTTGGAGTCTGAGGGGATGGGATTGCTGTGAAAGGTGGCACAAAGGTTTCTATCCTAGTAGCAGAAGGTCCTTGAGGCCGCAGAGAGCAGCACAAAATCAAGAAACCCTCAGTCATGGTAGGAGACGCTGCACAAAGGGGGCTGAAAGATTGAACAAGTCCTGTTGGCCACACTCCTGCAGGGATGAAGATGTGTTAGAGGAGGTTTGAAGTCACCCAGCCCCCAAGTGAAGAAAACAGTCTGATGGGATTATCGTGGTGATGGCTATTTGCATGCTAAAGTGACACAAGGATGAAGCTAAAAGGCCAAGAGCTCAAGAGAGAAGTGGACTCTGTCATTTGGGAGGAAAAAAAGGGATAAAGAAGAAAGAAGGAGAAGGTAGCAGGGGTGAGGGAGTTGAGAGGCTGCTACAGCTTGAAAGAGCCATTAGAAGTGCTACTATATTAAATGGGGAAGGGCATCAAGGGAGAATATTTTAGTTTTTCTGAAGTTTTGAAGAACTGTACTAATAAAGTAAGGTGAGCAGGCAAGGTCAAGGAGGCCAAAAATGAGCAATGAGGCAGCTTTACTGTTCTGACAGATACATGGCTCTGCACCTGCCATGGCCCAGATGTGGGACAAAGGTGTGAAGCAAGAGGCAGAAGATAAATAGTGGTGCAGGAAGGCTTTAAATTACAAGCGATCAATTCCTCTGACGTAAATAAAGTTTCTTTAGCCTCAGTTCCCCCATGAGTCAGCATTTGGGGCTGGAAATGATTTACAGAAAAACCCAAGAGACGTTTGAGATGTGATTGTGAGTGGAGAATGTAAATTTAAGGAAAACAGTACTTAGCGAGGGGGAATGAAATAAGATGCTGCTAACAGTTCTGTAGTTTAACAGGTTGTTAGGCTGTGAGTGTGGCAACATTCAGAAGGCATTGTTCCCCAAATTAGGGCTCCAAACTGCCTGACTTCAAGGAGAATCTCTGCTCATTCTGCCTCTATTAAAGCTGAGATTTGTTTTCAACCACACTCTCAAGGGGCTGAACTTTTCCAGACTCTCACAGATCCACCTCCTTTGCAGAAGTGTGGAATGCTGACACTTGCCTATTAACCCATGAACTTGGCGTGAGCAGGGACTCACCTCCACTGTGCTGCCACTTCAGTTAGCCAATTTTAGCTCATTTGCACACATGATTTTCTGCCAAGGTGACATTATCGAGCACTGCTGATGATGAGGATGTTATTTAGGACAAGGGGGAAAAAAAAAAAGCATAAACACAGGCTGGAAATCTGAACTGAAGATAAGGTTGTTTGACAATGAAACACAGCATAGGGATGGTTGTAGGGCAGAGCTGCTTTGGTCTCTGGTTGAGAGGCCTGCGAGTCCTAAATCCATAGAGGTCAAACTGCCTGGATGATACCCATGGCCTGGTTTTAAAAACATTGCTCAAGATTTGTTAAGGATTTAATTTTGACACGTAGGTTTTGGGTTGGTGGGGGTAGGGGGTTTTGTTTGTTTTTGTTGTTTTGTTGATGTATTTTTCCTTGCTTGTTTTGATTCTCAAAAACTGGGAAAGGACCAGTGTAGCTCCCCCAAGCCCCTGACTGCCCCAGGTCCAGTTCAGCCTGAGTCAGTTGTTACTGGAAAGTGAAACATGTAATTTTACATCCATTTGTTTTAAAGGTCACATTTTCCTGCTTAGAGTGTTTTTACTGTATATATTTTACTAGCTTTCAGAAGCCAAAAACATCTTTCAGCCTTAATGGTCCTAAAGGACAAAAAACTGTGGAGGAATCTAAGATCACTGCTCACATTACCCACATGATCAGGAATGGTGGGAGATCAAGACAAGCAAACAGGACGTGGAACTGCTGGAGTTGAAATTGTCAGTGCATTCTCAAGGTCAGAAATCCCAGCTGCTAATCACAACTCACACTCTCAGCCTTGGAAAATCACGAGGTATGCTGGGCTGGAGGTCTCCTGGAAGGAGGAAAAAGTAGAGGAGAAGGGCCAGAAAGGCTGAGATTGATGTGCCATTTCTTGTCATTTTGAACTGTTAAAATAAATGGAAGAAAGTGCCCATTGTTAAATGCTGAAATGAGTCCCAATAATTTTCTATGTTTCTCTTGATTTTCCAGCATTAACTGTGAGTACTTTTAATGACTCTTTTTATGAAAACCTCTTCCGGTGTGGGGGAAATTATTAAGCCTGTTACAAAGGGATTTTATGGTTTTAATTATAAACAGGTAATAGAGTCTCTGTAAAAATTACCTTTTGACTTTGCAATAAAACCCATTTCCCTCAAGGTAAGAATTCCATGAAGAACGAATTACACGGCAAGGGAGGGGAGAAGTCGGCTCTGAAGTCACCAGGTGCCTCCCCAAGAGCAGCTTTTGAGAAGCCCTGGGGATGCACCAGCCTTAGTCTGCATGTCTGCCTGCCTGCCTGCCTGCCTGTCTGTCTGTCTGTCTGCTGGAGGCCAAGGGAACAGCAGAGGGAAATACAAGGCTCAGGCTGTCCAGACTGTCTCTTTCTACTTTAGAGCAGCACCACGAGTCCATTAACCTCAACAGTCACATCTGGACCACCCAAACCCCACAGCTGGAGGCTGATGCACAGTGGGGGAATGGAACAGCTCTGCTTCCTCTCTTTCAGCTGTGCAGTGATGCCACAGTTGGAAAGAGTCACTCTCTTCTCTCTTTCTGTTTAATACTCCTAGACTTTTCTACCCTGACTTTCTTGCTGTGATTTGTCAACTCTGCAGCAGGAATTGCTTGTGAGTCCACCACAGAGAAAGCCCCTGTACTGCCAAAGCTTTCTCTTTCAGTGTTTTCCACTACAAAGAAATAAGTTTTCTGCTAGCCCTGTTCTGGGGAGGCTGGTCAAACTCTGAGCTCTCAGTGCAGCCAAGGCCAGTAGCCATCACTGCCCTTTTCTCTGTCTTGAAGGCAAAAGCGTTTCGCCTCCTGATGTCAAACATACATTTTCCTGATTATTAGAGAAGGCATTTTCTTGGCACAAAGTCCCAGTGCTGGCATTCAGCACTGAGCTCAGCCATGCTGGCCCTGCAGACTCCTTGTGCCCTTCAGTAAGTCAGTTAATTTTCCTTTTGCTCACTGTTTCTCCCCTCTTCCTTCCTTCCCTTCCTCGCCTGTGCACACGGAGGACAAGCCTTTGATGAATGGGTTGTCTTTTAGCATAAGGTCAAGTGATCCAAAGAGACTGAGCTGCTGTGACTTAATGAGTTAATTACGTCACCTGCCTGTCAGCAAGACCTGATGGAGGTGAGCTCTGAGCTGGCTCCTGCCAGGAAACACAGCCCAGTGGTTTAAAAATGGAGTTTATGCTGTTTACAGGAGGCCACTGCATTTCCAGGTGCTCTAGTTCAGACCAGCTATCTGTGCCACCTATTAGAAGTGATCAGTTATTTGACTAAGTTAATACCCAGTTGGTCAACATAAATTTTAATTGTTTCTTTTGGCTGGAAGACTGAGAAAGAAAGAGGTGAAGAGGAAAAAGCACAGCAATGGAGACTGTAATTTGAAGTCTTTTAGCTCTCCCTGTATATCATTTATAAGGATATATAGACTGTTATGGCTCATCTGTATCCCTCTAATCATTAATGAGGTGCCTTCCATGCCCTAAAGTTAAAGTCATAAAAGTAAAGTGTGTTTTCTACTGCAGGTCCATTTCAGTTCTTTATACAAATGTTCTATTGCCCTTTATAATGTACTTGCTATAAATCCTGACAGCATTATTTGTTTTGTTTTTCTATCTAAATGCGGTGTTGAGTGGAAATGGCCTCATTATCTCCCTATTTCTAAAGAGAATTCACTGTCTTTAAAAGGTGCTGTATTAACAGCCCTAGAGATAGAAATCCGTGTTCAGAGAGAAGAGGCACAACACAGGCGGGCAAACCCAGCCTGCCCTTCCTTGCTGAGCTCTATTGATGAATGAGCTGTACCTCACTTATCTGTCCTGGACTCGGGGGTTCAGCAGGCAGAGCGCTCTCACCTACACCTCATCTTTCCCCTTGCTAAAAGCAGGGCCAGGTGAAAGACTTTACCAAATCTAGGGAAATAAATATTCTTTTTGTACAAACTTGTTTCCCTCTTTTTGTTTTTTAACTTGGAGACAGTTAGTGTGTAACAGGCTGAGCCTTGTTCTTTTATTTGTAATGATCACACTGATCGCAATTGTACCTGACAGGTAGCAGAGTTAATACTGCAGCAGGCTCTTAGCTTCTTTGAGGTCTCACTCTGAAGGTGTCTCTGTGGCTCTCTTGGATCTTCCTCGCTTTCCTTTCCTGCACTTTGCTTTTAAGCACTCCAGCAAGCTGCAATCCCAGCAGTCAACATCCATAACCGTGCTGAAGCATCAAGGAAATTCTCCAGGTCACATTCCCCAGCTCCAGCAGGAGCCTGCAGGCCTCTGACGTGGCCAGGGCTTTGTTCAGCTGCCCTTTCACCACAGCTGGAAAAGAAGAGTTTGTCTGTCCCAGCGCTGATGTCCAGGTAGATCCCCAAGTGAGATTTTCCTTTCAGATTGGAGGCTGACTGCTCAGCTCTTGCTCCTAATCTCACTTTTACGTTTCAATTCACCTGATATCCAAAGCCAAACATATCTTTCATAAAAATAGATGTTCACAACTAACAGGCGTAATTTTTAAAACACAGTGATTGCCAAAACCTGCTGAATGAAGAGCCAGTTAAGTTTTTTCACAGCTTCAGAGCTAATGAGTTGTAGACATTGGCAAATACTGACTTTTTAAATTAGAGCTGCTATAGTTCAAAGGAGGCAGATGGTTTTATTTATGAAAAGGGATTTAAGGACCACATGCAGAAGACTCTACAGAAACACAGTGTGTTATTGGAGACCAAATATCATAAAAGGTGATATTTAAAACAGTTCAAATTTCCAATTCCCCTTTTCCTCCTTGCCAGCCAAACTTGGTGCAGCGGCTTTTTGAAATCCAGGAACATTTGTGCTATGATAAAACAAACAAAAACGCTGATAAAAACAAACAAAAAAAGAAGAAACTTTGAGATGTCACCTTCAAAGTTGAAAATACTGTAGAGTTCACCTCATGCCTGATTCAAACCCCTTTGAACTAATTTCTGTTAATGACAGTGTGATTCTCTTCCATTCAATACCCATCATCTCAAACTATGGAGACTTGAGTGATCAATACTTTGTCTTGTTTCCAGGTTCCTCTTACGCAACAGCCAAGGCATCTGGAGCACAGAGTTCCTGCTACAACAATCATTTGCTAGTGTTGTACTTAAGCCTCATTTTAAAATAAAACTTGATCATAGTTTAGGCCAAAGTTACAGAGATTTCAGCTGCTGTTTTTCAGCAGAACTCAAAGCAGTAATGGGTAACATTTTGGAGAGCAGAGAAGGAATGAAATCGTTCTTGTTCAGAAAATGGCTTTCATCTCACGGGAGAGGTCAGAAATGGGGCAGGCATGGAGAGGTCTTTAATTCACCCACAAAGCATGCAGATCTGCATCAGCCTGCACAGATTCCAGTGGGAAAGAGCTCCATGGGAGAGACTGCTGGGAAGGCTGCTCCTGCATAGAGGGAGTGTGCTGATACAGTGACGGGCAGGACTGTGAGCCCCGTGCTTGGCTTAAAATGGGGATCAAATCACCACCTGGAACAGACTGGTACATAGCTGTTTGTACTCTGAGGGGACCAGCTCCTCGTAAGGGAAGATATTTGTCTCCTGCTGCTGTTACATTCTTTGCCAGCTTTAAGAAAACTCCAGCAATCTCTTTGCTGTCAGCACAGCATATGTCTCCTCTGCTCTGCTGTTATCTGAACAGAATGCAGGATGGAAGCAATTTCCAGAAAGCACAGCAAATATTAACACATGCAGAAGTGCAGGGCACGGAGAGAAAAATATCCCAGCAGTTACTTGACTCTCCTGCATATAGTGTGGCAGCTCAAATATTCGTCAAGTTCATACTGCTCCCAACAAGGAAGCAAATTCGGAACCTTCAGTTGTACCAAGTGAGTTGTTTGTCTGTCTTGCAGCCTTCATATGTCAGCATTTCTACATTTGCCTGGCTTAGTGCCCACATCTGCAAAGCTGGGCAACCTGCACTGCTCTGTCCCTGCATCAGTCCCTGGCACTCCCATGGCCATTTGTGGCTATCTGAATGACAGAGATCATTTGTGTAAATCATCTTTTGGTTTCTAGAGTGTGGGAACAGCATTGATGCAGTTATGTGGGTCCTGCAAAGGACTCCAGGGTAGTCAGGAAGTCTTGAAATCTTTACCTCTGGAGACCATCACATCCCAACAAGTCAATGAGCAACATGCTCTGATTTGACCTGCTTTGAGCTGGGTCCTTCCCAGCCCAGCTGTTGGCAGAAAAAGTAGTGTATGGCAGTGGCTGAATTTTTGACACCCCACTGTCCTGAACAAAATGCACCCACACAAGGAAAGCTGTTGGTTTCTGCTGGCAACCTGTTCCAGGCAAGGAAGGATTATTTTCTCATCCTAACCCAACACACTCCTGTCAGCCAAGCACAGAACTACCCTAAACCATCAGCTTCCAGTGCTGCTTTTCCCACGTCACCTGGCAGATGTGTGAAGCATCTGTAGAGGGGAGATTGGAGCCTGTGTGCAAGCGACCTCTCCATCCCCAAGCAGCAGAGGAGCCATCAGCACCCTGATGGTGCCATCTGTGCACCCAGGGGGAGGTGACGGCCACCACTGCACACAGAACCCTCAGTGCCCATCTTGTGGCCACTGCCCGCAGCTGTAAATTCCTCAAACCATGGTTCCAGCTGGAGTCACCATCCCCAGGCAGTGACCCAGGCCAGGAAAGGTCTGGGTCCTGTTTCAAGGGCTCGTTCTCTTAGTATTGGTGGCTGCTCCACCAGCATTGGCATTCTCCATCCCTGGAAGTGCTCAGACCACGTGTGGATGTGGCTCTGTGGGGGACAGGGGCTAGTGGTGGGCTTGGCAGGGTGGGTCAGTGGTTGGACTCAAGGGTCTTGGAGGCCTTTTCCAACCTGAAAGAGTCTGTGATTCTGTGATTTGTGGGTTGGAGCTGGAAGAACTTTCTCCGACTTGTGCTGTCCATCTAATACCACGACAAAAGGGTTACAGACGCCACAGCAGACACAGCCAGAATGTCTGCTGCTAATTAAAGAGCACTTAGGAAATCCTGGGCTGGATTAGTGCTATTCTGGAAGAAAACACAATTAACATGAAGATCTCCCCGTGGTAAACAAGACTTGACACCACAGGGACAGGCAACAAGCTGCAAACTGCTGTGAAGGGAAAGGTCTGCTGGGTTTGACATTCTGTAATCTTTAAATAAAGCGTGATTTAGTCAATGAATAGGAACCCTTACAGCTTTAACATTAAGACCAATCCGACTGTTGGCACTAAATGTAGCTGGGAATAAAGGCAGTAACAAGAAATTGCAGAAGAATAGCACAGGAAAGTTAATTTCCAGCAAAGCATAAGGAGAGGGAGTGGGTGTGTCCATTTATTTTAGGATTATGAAATTGCAGTTGGTTTGGGTTTTTTTTTAACAAGATTCCAGCAGAAGAGGATAAATGAAGATAAGTGGCTGACTCAGGCATTCTGAAATTAGCACTGAAGCTCTCAGTTATAGGCTGTCATTACTCCGTGGACTTGCAAAGTGATAAAAAAAATTGAAGTATTAAGTGAAGATGCCATTGAAACACAATGTGCAGTTATAAGGACTAAAAAGCAGCTTGTTTTTATTGGCCCTTACACATTTATTTTTTTATTTTGATTCTTGTTTCTTGTTTTACAAGGCACTGCTCTCCAAAGAGAGGCAGAAGAGACACACGACCTACTGACCTTTGTATTTAGAGTTTGTGCGTGCATTACTATGCCATGTGGATTTATTATAAACTAATAAGTAATATCTTAGATTTATATAACACCTTTCTATTCCCAGAGATTCCAAAGCACTTTGTAAACAGCAGGACTTAATTGTCTTCTCACTTTGCTTGTATGCACTCTTGACTTTAGGGGGATTGCTTTTGATTTACACTAAAAATATACAAGAACTGGGCACAGCAATCTAAGATCACTTAGAAGCCTGAAAAGCCATTTAACACAGAGAATAAAAATTAGGGATTTTGACTTAACAGAAAAGAAAGTGCTGTAGAAAAGCAAAATATTCTAAGCCACTCCTGGAATTTGAATGGGAGGTGAGGCTCAGATGATTTTGTCCAAAGCACCTTTTATCATAAGTGACCATTCTCGAGTCAGTAGCTGATGGAGAGAAAGCACTTTTGGGACAGCCCTGGAATCTCAGTTTGGTGCTCACAGTCACCTCCTGCTCAGGGGGTTTCACTGAAATCGTCCCTCCCTGTCAGGGCAGTGTCTATGTGGGCCTGGGAATTTGTCAAATTCCTTTCTATCAAAAGACAATTCCCTGGGAAACAGTATTTGAAACCAGTATTACATTTTTTTCATTAAGCTGTGTAGCGTGTATGTTGTAATACGTGTAGCAGAGAGATCAATGTCCTATAATGAGGACAGTACAAACTAAACTGCAGTTCTGAGAGCAGTGTCCTTGGCTGGAAAGGGAAAGTTTTATTATCAGAACGCTTTAAAAGAGCAAATTTCCATTTATGCAAAAGCTGATGCTTTAAAAATCTTTGCCAAACCATTCAATCCACAAAGAATTATTCATTAGAAGAGAAATCAGAATACCATGATGTTTAAAAATGTCTTACTATTTTGAACTTTCCCTTAAAGTGACTTTTTTAGTCCCACTTGATATTTGAAGTGGTGTAGTGCAAATAGCATTCAACGAAAACCAGGGCATGGGAGAAAATCTAATTGCTCTTTCATATTGTTTGAATTTTCAGGCTTCCTAAAAATGGAATATTTTTATTTTGATTAGAAACACTTTTTATTTCCAAGGATTCCAGCTGGTCTCCTTATTATCTCAGTTGTGCCACGTGGTGGTTTGGTTTCCTGAAGATGGAAATGTAGAGAAAGTGTGGCAAAGATGGCTGATGGATGACAAAAATCATTGATGGTGGACAGAGCTGCTCAGGAAAACTGAGGTAACAACATTCCCATGGGAAAATCCTGCATTCCCTCTCCTGTGCAGTTTTTGTTTTGAGCAATATTTGAGAGTTGTACTCAGCCATAAACTCAGGTTAGCACATGAGCAAGACTGAGGAAATCCATATTTTTGCTGTTAGTAATTAAGGACATTAATGCTTTCAGGGCCACCAGGGCAGTTTTTCAGCCACTGCATAAACAAGAGCTCCCGAGCAGGGCTGTGATAAACTGAGCTGGGCTCCCCTTGTGTGTCCCCACGGGGGGAGCAGTGACTTCAGTCAGAAGCATCAGTGGGTTTGGCAGTGCTGGTGCCCTCTCATGCACCAGGAGATGACCCCAGGCCAGGCCCCTGGTGCCCAGGTGGGGGCATTCATTAAGGTTAAGGTAGGCTGCTAGAAAATAAAGCTCAAATTGCAGACGCAAAGGGTGGAATAGGTCACAGGTGCCTGTGGTGGTGGCAGGAGGAGGAATCGTGAGCACCTGACACATGCCCTTGAACTGCAGTGAACCAGGCACGGGCTCTAGCCCACGGAAAGGTCACTGGCTCCACCCAAGGAAATGCAGGGGAGGATGCTGGAATTTGCCTTTGGACCTGCACAGCTCCCCTGTCTCTGCCCAGCCCCACTTTTGCTGTGAGGCCCCAGGTTCTGAAGCAATTTTGTCCAGGCAACCCCAGCGGTGAAACAGAGAAGGTTTGAGAGCGGAGATTGCATCTTCCCTGAGGAAATGAGGAACGGTCTGCAAAGTTTACAGCACAACACGTGAGGGCAAAGTGCTCCGGCTATTTCAAAAATATACTTGTTTGTTCTAAAGAATGAAGTGGTGCTTTGGAGAGAAGTAAAATAAGGATGAGGAAGCAGTAATAAACCAGGGCTGTTGTGTGAGTTGCCTTCCCAAAGGAGCATTTACAAGCCCTGCTGACGTGTGACAGACTCCTTATGGCTCCATGCTACCAGCTTTTAGAATAAAAGTGGCCTTGGGATGGCTGGATGGGAGCTCCTGGCTGAGGTCTGACTGCATTTAGCCCTCTGGGGAGAGGATTTGCCTTGAATCTGGCAGGGTCTGTGTCTAAGTCTGTGTCTCCTCGCTTGCTATTTATTGATCCCCAGGGAGAAGGCTCCATTGAGGGTGGGAAGGGTCATTTCTCACTGCCAGCTCATTAATGGCACAGAGCAAACGGCAAACATGGGCAGAATAAAGAGGCTTTAATGAGTACTTCTCACCTGAGATGTGATGGTTCTTCACAAATTAGACGCTGGGTAACTCCTGAACCTCTACACTGTTTTGTGTCAGATGTATTTGCACATTTATTCCCAGGTTCTTACAAGGGGTTGCAGTAGCACCCTCGAAAAGAGATTCAACTTAGAGGTAGTGGTAAGTACAATACTTGCTCTCAGGAGGCATTTACATGTAAATTCTGCCAGAACTTTTTTTCAAGGCACAATAAAGGGTTTGATCTCTTGCTGTGCTGAATGCCAACATTTAAAAAAAAAAAAAAAAAAGTCAGATAAAAATATATGGAACCGTTGCTTTTCCAGAATGTACCTGTGTTAACTAGGTATCAAACCAAACTGGTTTGCTTCAGCCTCCCATGTACTTCACAAGGTTGGGAAATATAAATTTGGTGTATTCTTGCTCAGAGGCCTTATTTTTTTGGGTTTTTTTTGTGGCAGGAATGAGCCATAATGGAATGAAGACTTTATGTCCAGAGCCTGCACAAGCAATGCATTCAAACCCCAGGGAAGCCCCTGGTGTGGCACCTGCTTCAGGCCACTTGTCTGATGTTCACAGAGTATGGGCATGTCCAGGGAGGTCTGGTTCTCCATGAATTGCTGAAGGAGCCTGGGAGAACGAAGCACACCGTTTAAGTGGCAAATGTTATGTGAGGTGACTTTGCACCCTGGGGAGCTCTTGATGGCCTTGCCAGGCTTTTGGCCAACCCCTCAGAAAATAAAGACAACACCCTGAATGATGTGTTCACAGCTGCTTTTTGCTGACAGTAGCAATCTGCATTGCTATTGCTATAAAAACACTTCCCCATTATCCCTACAACGGTGGGTTGAATTCCTGGTGTTGCTTTAGCAAATGGGATGTTGTGGAACATTGCCTCCAGAGCTGATCTTATCAGCTCAGTCTGTCTCTAGGTGCTAGTTAATGCTGTAGCAGAAAGTCCAGAAATACCCACAAGTGATGCTCTAAGAAGAAGGAAACTTGTTTTTTTCCTTTTTCTAATTTAGAGATACGTCGGTGTTCTGCAGTTACACCAACACACAGAGCCGTGGGGAGGCTTCTGATTCACTTCTTAGCTGGTCGTTATCCATGTTTCCTTTAACAGCTCATTAACTTAGGTGTCCTTGGGACACCTCTGCAAACGGAAACTGAGGCACTGGGAGCCTGAGGGACTTCTCTCAAATTATTCGAGGATTAGGAGAGAGATGGGAATTAGTCTCAAGTCCCAGTGCAGCTCCCCAAGCACTGAGCCTCCCTCCTGTAGCGTTTTGGGACATCACTGCGGGGTTCCTAATAAACTGGTGACACTTCACAATTCTCCTTCTCCTTGCAGAGTGCTCCCCTTGGAGGTGCTTTGGCTGGAATTCAGACTGAAGATTTTCAGAAGTGACTACCACTTTTTGATCCTTGGAATTCACAAAACAAATCCAAGAGGTAGCAAACCTAAATCTTTCTCCTCCCCCCGAGGACAAAACATTCCATTTTCCACAAGTTCCTGCTCATTATCCTTGTTAAAATCATCATCAAGAAACCAGCTGGGGAGTTCTCATGTTTTTCACTCCCTCTCTCTGGTGCCTGGGTTGGAGAGGGCGTGGTTGGAACATCTCCTTGTTACTGCTGCAGTCTGTGGGGATTGAAAACAAATTTTTTTGATCAAGTAATTTTGTAGTATAGGAATGATAGTGCTCCTAATGAAATAATATCATGAGCATAATTAAAAGAACTCCCAGAAGAGAGTCAGCAGTCTTGGGAAAAAAAAAATCAACCTCATGCAAAGCGTAATGTGAAAGTGCAGGACAGAGGCTTCTGAGTGCTTTCATTTGTGTTGACTCTGTAGTATTTCTGCAGGATTTACAAAAAACCAGATTGCATGAAGTGATCCTTCTCCACTTGAATGCAACAAAACTATGCTTTAATAGTTGAGCATTCGACAGAAAATGGAACAAAACATAGTTTTGTATATATCAGCCATGACTGATAGCCATGTATAGGAGCATCACATCTGCTCTGCCCTAAGGAATCATAGAATATTTAGGGCTAAAAAAGACCTCTAAGATCTTTGAGTCCAACCTTTGACCTGACACTGCCAGAGCCACAACTGAACCATGCCCCTAAGGGCCACTGATCGATGTTTTTTGAATATTTCCAGGGATGGCGATTCCTCCACTTCCCTGGGAAGTCTGTGTAAGGATTTCTCTGCCCCTTCTTGCTCTGGGAAAGAAGAGATGTGTTCTGTGTCTCACCTGCCTGCAGCACCTGGGCACTGCTCCCTGGATCCAGAGGGGAGATGACCTTCAGCCCCTTCCTCTCTGCCATCAGCTTCTCCTGCTCACTTATTGCTGTATCCCAAAAGCTGACAAAAAACACTTGGGCAGCTTTGTGCTCTCCTGAAAGCTCAGTGGGGCAATGGGGAAGAGGCCAGACCAAGATCCATGCGCTGAACTTGAAAGCAAAAGTGACTCTGGACTAGGATTTATTATTTTGGTTTGCATAGTTTCATATAAAAAATCACATTTTAGTCAATCAGCTGGATAAGGCGTGAAAGCTGTTTTGGGCTTTTTTTCCCCTCAGGAAAACCTGTGTGACTTAAACTTTGTGACCAGCAGTTCCCTTGCAGAAATGAAGTTGGCTCCATCTGCATTCAGCTGCACGAAACTGATACAACTTAATGGCTCTGCCAATTTATTCATACAGCTGATATTTGTTAATGTGCTTTGATTTATTGGCTTTCTCGCCTCACAGTAAAGCTGTATTTTTATATACTTTATTTCTTCCACAATCCCCAGCATGCACAGTTCCTGCTGGGCCTTCACAAATTAATCTCTGAGATTTTTTCCTTGCGTCTTGAGCGAGCAGAGAGCACCATCCATCTCGGTTTGAAACTGGTTATGCTCCAACTTTCTGCTTTTGCTTTTTCTCTTTTAGGCTTTTCTGGTCTCGTAGCGCTTTCCAGCGTGGATTTGTGTCTGTTCACAGCAGACATGGCTCACATCAGTGTGGAAAGGGAGGCTGTTAGACCCATTTGCATGTCCAGGACTTTGAGATGTACTTTCAGAGGACGCTTAAAAAGAATTACAGTTTTACTGGGGTGCTGAGGTCAGGTTCAAATTTGGATGTAATTGTCTCTTTTTGTTTGTATAAAACCAGGGGAATGATACTATCTAGAGAATTTGCCTTGCTGTGCTTTGTTGCTGCTGCTATTGTTCTTTTCAAACCCTTTGGCTGTGGCACACGAATACAAACACCTAAAACAGGCAATGGGCACTGTAAGCTCTGTTCTGGAGTCTGGGGATCAAGGAAGGATTTATAGGGACAGCAGTAAAAGCCTTCATTTCGTCCACTGTGTTTGAAAGCTGGATTCACAAAATAGTTTAATTAAAGGATTTGGATGCTGGATAATTTTTTCCCCAACCCTTTTAGGTGCACTAACTGAAAAAGGGATAATCAAATTTAAGTGACTCTGCTTAATTCACTGGAAACCATATGATCCACCACTGTGACAGCTCTTTTACATGGCTTGGGTCATTATCCCAAACAATCTGGGACTCCCCATGTACACAACTGAGTAGAGCAGAGAAACTCAGCAGGACTATTTCCCAAAACTGCTGGAATTTTTATGATTGCTGTATTTTAAACTACTTACAAACTCACTGTTGATCTGCTCCCAAATACACCTGTGCTTTAGGATTGAGGTAAGTGTGTTTGAATGCAAATGTGGATAATACAGTACAAATTGCTTTAATGAAAGGGAAGCTCCCTCTTTGAGAGAATTGGCATTACCAAAAGAATCCAGGGTAGTGCAACTTCCAAGAATCCAAGAGTTGGCTTTCAGAACTTTCAGACTCAGACACTCAGGAAGGAAGGTGCATTCAGTGCATAAACTAGAGGTAAGAACAGTGAGAAAGGAATAGAAATGGGAGTAAAGAAGAGATGAAAGGGAAGCGGAGGAGAGAGCAAAGTGAGAGGGAAAGAGGACACTACACAAATCAGCAAAAGATTGAACTTGTGTTTGGTTACAAAAGAACTACACTGGTGCAGCCTAGATGCAGCAGTATTTATACGTTTAAAGAAAAATGAGTATGTCAGGGAATGGGTTTAAGCTGACAATAGTTTGGAATGAAAATCCTGAGGCCCCTCCTGTTCCAAATCTGAACCTGAGTGAGATGGACAGGGCTGCCCCAGTGTTCCAGGCAGGAAGGTCTGTCCCTGCCCTGCTGCACAACGAACTGTGGCTGCACGGGGAACCTGGCCTCTTTGTAATCTTTAATGCCCAGTCTGAAATGCAAAATGGGAGGAAAAATAATCAAGACCCCCTCCATCCTCGCCTACCAGAAATCCAGATTGAATCCACTTGGCAGTAAGTGCCCTGGGATTTCCACAGGGATGTCAGGAGAGCCCAGGTACCCTCCCTGGTAGTCAGCAATATTCGTGCCTCTCCGTGTCACTGTGTGAAGCAGAAACAGTGAGAGAGGAGCCCTGTTTGCCCTAAGGCCTTGCCGGGGCCCTTTCCTTGTTCCATGAAGCTCCAAAATTTGTGCATCATCCCAACGACTTTGGTGAAAATGATACAAAATTTCACTTTTACTTTGTGGTTTCAAATCCAGTGATCAAATTTAAAAAAAAAAAAAGTGTGAAGAAGAAGCGTGTGGAAGAGAAAGAAGAGAGGCACACTGATTCCTGCTCCAGATGTTTTCTTCACCCTGCCATTTGGTTTCTGCTCTTTCTAAGCACCACGAGTTAGTCTTCTCCAGTGAAATAACAAAACGAGTGACAGCTGCTGCCAACACCTCTCTGCAGAGCCCTGGAGGGAGAAGTCTGCTCACAGGTCTGGAGGGTATCAGTGGTGACATCCTGATTTACTGAGACTCGGGTTACATCTCTGTGAGGGAAGGGGCTGTCTGTGCCAGCTGGGACAGGGAGGCAAAGACGATCACAAGCTGTGTGGCGTCGTGGTGGGGGTGACATTCTCCCCCACAGCTCCACGGAGCTGCTCTGCAGCAGCAAAAAAGGTTGGATTGCAGCACATGCTGCTGGATCTCTGGCATTCAGGGAAGTGTAAATGACATTATGAAGTTTGTTCTGTAATGAACTCTCTGTGGGGCCAGGCTGGTATGAAACTCATGGGTGGAAGGCTGGTGACAATGACCCTGCCATTCGGACCTGGGTGATTTCCATGGGGCTCTGCAGGCTGAGCAGAGAATTCTACAGGGTCCCAGTGGTTAAAGTTCAATATTGGGATCAGCAGATTTTTGTGTTGTCTCTCAGCTTCCATGGTGATATATTTTAAGGACATTTTTGGCTTTGTATGTCTGTAAAAGCCATCTGCATGAGAGTAATGGAAATGTGTGCTCCTGTCTGGTGCCTTACTCATCTTCTTAGGACAGCCTGGAGAAGGAAGAGGCAGAGCTGGGAGTGGGGACCACTTGGTTGCTCCTCCCTCTGGCCTTGCTCTGTCCACAGGCAGCAGGATGAGGCAGGACAATTTGTTATCACAGCAGCTTGCAGAGATATCCCTGAGCCGAAGAGCAGGAAGCAAAAGGATCAGCCTTAGATCATGATGGACACATGGACAGGCCTTGGACCCCTCAGGGATCCAGGGGCAGCCACAGTTGGGCTTCTCTGGCCAACCTCTGCCAGGGCCTAACCACCAGCACAGTACAGAATTATTTTCCTAATATCTCCTCGAACCTAGTCTCAGTTTGAAGCCATTCCCCCTTGTCCTGTCACTGTGTGCTCTTGTAAGAAGAATCTCTCTATCACTCCAGCTCTGCTGTAAGAGCTGGCAGTGGGGCCCTGGGCAGGTGCTCTGGCCTCTGCCCGTGCCTCCCCTGCTCCAGCTCTGTGCCAGGAGCAGCGAGGCAGCACCAAGTGCTGCCCTGCAGGTGTCAGGGCCAGGAACAGATGCTGTGGCTGCTCTAAGACGCTGAGCCCACCACCAGAGCTCTCAGACAGCTCAGGGAGCATTTCCAGTCCCTTTCATTCTCTTTTTTTTTTTTTTCCCCTTAAAGGTGAAGATGTAGAGGTCGGTGACAAAAGCAAGAGCAAATCGGATATCGGCTCCCAGGATGTGCTGCCCCTTCTAGCACTGGATTACCTATAACCTGCTAGATGGAGAGAGACTACACACAGATTTTGCAAGGAGTTTGCCTTTGAATGCTAATTCCAGGACAACAAACCCACACAGATTGCCATTTCCTTTCAGGCCCTTGGCTACCTGGAGGACACAGCTGGAAAACCTGTGAGTCTGAGCCTTGGTGCTGTGGACAGAGAAGCTCAGCAGGTCAGTGCAGGAATGAGAATTCCAGCTCTCCCTTCTCCTGCTGACAGTGTGAGACACCAGCACACCCCGCTCAGTGCCTGTGCTGGGGAAGTTGCAGCTCTGCAGTCTTGTGGGAATCCTTTCCTGTGGGGCCAGAAGTCCTGGAGTGAGATAATCTAGGCTGATGCCAGTTTTCTGCTCTGTTGGTTTTCCTTGTAACCCATTACTCAGGATTGAGATGGATGCTTTCCCATAGAGCTTTACATTAAGGCAGATTCCCCATCCATGTTGAGATTTCTGGGTCTGACCCTCCCTGGTTTCCAGATGTCCCAGAGACATTAGGAGCAACATGGGGAGTGCAGGAGGAGGGATGAAACTCAGTTGTGTTTCTTTTCTTCTCAGTGTTGTCAATTAAACAGGATTTATGTGTTATTTCTCTGTTCTGTAATTACCCCCTGGGATTTATTTCAGATAGGTGGAGAAAACAATATACCTCCAGAACTTTCTAGCTGCTGGGAAGAGTTATTGCTGCTCCTCCTGATTGTGTAGCAAAATCCAACTCCATTACTGGCTTTACCTCAGTGAAGCATGAGAGGGTATCCATTGTAATTTTGCTCCCTTTCAGGAGGGGACATAAGAAATGGCCCTGGACACGCCAGGTACAGTGATTCTATAGGACAAATGGAATCACAGGTCACAGAGAGTATTATTAAACCCCTGTGTGTTAGGCTCTGAGAGCTCCCCTGTGCTTGCCTGCAGAGTCTGACTGCACAGCAGAGAAGTTGTCATTAGTCATGATTGAAGGCCAATCTGTTGTTTCTGATTAAACACTCACTAATGATGGTCTGATGTTACAGGGTTTTTTTCTTATTTTGTGTTCATTCAAAAGCAAAAAAGATATTTTCTTCCTCTACTTATGCTTTGAAACCTATGATTGACTGGCACTTGAAGAGGATATGTGGTTACTTGATTTTTTTTGAAAGCTGAGAGGTGAGAGAGGGATTTGTTTGCCTGTGAAGGAGGGCTTGACAAAAAAAAGTGATAGAAATATTGACATAATTTAGGTAACACACACTGTAAACAAGCTGCTAGGTTTTGCTTACAATAATTTACATCCATTCCTCTGCAGAGCACAGGCTGTGTATTTCTCCTCATCCAAGACAGAGCCAATCATCCTTACTTGCAGGCTTCCTTGCACATATTTCTGCCATGTTTACCCTGAACTTTGGGGCTGATGAAACCCCCATATCAAGTCAAGCTCTGCTGAAGCCACCAAAGGTTTAATCTGAGATAACAAATTGACTTTGTTTTATTCATGTGTGTCTCTGCTTCCTGCAGCTCAGGCTGAGTTTGTGGGCAGATTCCCTTCCAGCACAGTTGTTTGGATTGCAGGTTACCCGGAGGTCGGGCAGGTCTGCTGCTGGAGAAGGCAACCCAGGAAAACATGCCCAGTGGGAATGTGCAGCTTGTCCTTACAAATGCAGACAAGCTACAGACTCTGCCTGCAGCCATCCCCAGTTGTGGAAAGGATTCCGCTGTCACTGTCACTGCAAGCAGGGCCACCCAGACAGAACAGCAGCTCACAGAGCTCCTGTGGGTGCTGCTGAGCACTCTCAGCAGTTAAACAAGGGGGACACTTAGGCCTTGAACAGGACACATGGATGGGCACATGGATTCTTGCATCCCTTTGGCTGTGCTGGCCCCGGGGTGGGACCGGTGCATGTCCTTGTCACTGCTGGTCCTGCTGTAGTGATGAGGGAGAACGGGACAGATTGTGAGATCCTTGGCAGGGGCAGTGGAACAAATTGCCTCGCTCCTGCCTTTAGATCTGGAGTCCTGAGCAGAACCCTTCTGCTGGCAAAGGCAGGCTGCAAGGTACTGCTGTGCATGGAAAGCCTGCCTCGCTTCTCCAGCCATAAATTGCACTGCAGCTCATCTCTCAAGTTATTTTACCATAGCTTGGGTCTGAAAGGCATGATATAAACCCAAATTATTCTTTTTCTCAACAGTAGCTTTCTGTAACAATCAGGCCCTAAACAAGTCTTCCCCAAGGGCTGTGTCCCCAGGCAATTTGTCACGAGTCCCTCAAGGCTGCACTGACCTTTCCCCGTGATGAATTTCCCCTTTTTCTTTCTTGATTATTCTTCCTCTGCTTTTCATAGAATCAAAGGCTGGTTTCAGTTAGAAGGGACCTTAAAGATCAACTTGTTCCAGCCCTCCATGCTTTCCACTAAACCAGGTTGCTCAGAACTCCATCCAAGCTGGCCTTGAACACTTCTTTTTGGGGCAGTTCCAAAGGTCTGAGCTCCTTACACAGCTCCATGCTCTTGTGTTCTCCCAGTTTTGGGAAAGGCACCATCGTGTCCCAGAGGACAGAGCCTTACCTTCATCCATACTTGGGGAGGGTTGAAACTGTGATGGTGGACGAGGTTTTTGTCCATTGCAGAATCAGGGGGATGGAGGCCCATAATTTCTGACTTTGTTGTTTGTTTCTATTTCTAAGTGGCTCTAAATTAAAGAGGAATTGAACCCTGTGCTGCCTCCAGGAATTCAACCCTGTGCAGCCAACGTTACTCTTGCCATTAAAATTCTAGGAATCAGAGCTGTTGCTGAAGTTTCCTGTTAATTATCTCAGAAGATGATGCTCACATTTATTTGTCATTCTGAACGGGGCTTCATTCAGAAGTTCTCGTAACAAAAAGTGCTGTTTGCTTGTTTAAAATAACTGACTGACTTGAAAGGTATTGGGGAGCAGCCAGAGAGAGGGAACAAACAAATTTTTTTATTATTATTATTTCCACATGAAAATGAAAGGTCCAGATTAGAGTTCTGTCACGTATCTGTTGAAGTCTTCATACACAGTGCTCATATCACAATTGAAATTAAAAATACCACATCTGTGAGATCCTCCTTCTGTCCTCATGCGGTATTTGTAATGTCAGTGCTTGTTTCTGAAAATGTTTGCGCTGAGGAGGTTCAGGCATTTTTACTTGTTGTTATTTCCTTACAAGTGTCAACGAGGCAGTAAGTTCTGGTTTTAACACCTCTCTCCCTCTTTTGAATGTATCTATAAGTATCCATCAGGCTTTCTGGGAGAAACAATCATTAGTATTTTCATTTAAACAAAGGAATAACAAACTGGCTGTTTTCAAGTTCCCTTTTAAAGTACTGCCTTATATTTTCTTTCCTGTGGTAACTCTTGAGCCAAATTCAGTAGGGTCAGGACCTCTCTACAATGAAACTGTGCAGAGTAAATGGTAGCAGGATAACAGTGTCTTACAGTCTATATTGCAAATATCGGGGAGGCTGAGACCCCGAGGTTGACTGCTGAATAACAAATCTGGAATGGATGTCAATGTACTTTCCCCCCTTGGAAAAAGACCTTTCGTTTGAACCGAGGTGAAAGAAAGTATCATTTCTATCAACTAATCAGCTGTAAAAAGTATATTCCTAAGCCCACAATATTCATATTTCAATACAAAGTATATCTGTAAACAAAAACTGAGCAAAAAAAAGTAAAGAATTCCAGAATTCCGCTGCAATTGCCACAGATTCATCCAGGAGATGGGGAGAATGACTCCTCAGGCAGGTCCAGAGAGTGCCTGGAAAAGCTGGTGTCTAGAAACAAGAAATACATCACTTGGCAGCCTCTTTCTGCATTTCTGTCCTCAGGGTCTATAGGCTGTGAAAAATTACTCCACTGCTTTGACATTTGCCTTACTATATAAACAGAAACATTCAGGTTTCTGTCTTCACTCCCTGTGTCATTCAAACCCACAAAGGGAAGGGAAAACCTCTGCTTCATGCTGGGTATGCTAGTTCAGAAACAGCTGGCAAAAGTCATCTGCTGGGGAGGGTCAGGCTGGGTATCAGGGAAAGGTTCTTGCCCCCGAGGGTGCTGGCACTGCCCAGGCTCCCCAGGGAATGGTCCCGGCCCCGAGGCTGCCAGAGCTCCAGGAGCGTTTGGCCAGCGCTGCCAGGGGTGCCCAGGGTGGGGGTGTTGGGGGGTCTGGGCAGGGCCAGGGGATGGGCTGGATGATCCTGTGGGTCCCTCCAGCTCAGGTGATTTGGTGATTCTCTGATCTGCCACTGCCTGCTTTATGTGCTGTGGAAGGGGGATGGATTTTCCTGGGTTTGGTTCCTATTCGTGTCGTGTAGGCAGTCTGAACTCTGGGCTGTTAATGTCACAGCTTTGTGAGCAGAGTCACAGCTGAATCCTGGTGAAGACTGGGTGGAGGGAAGAGAGCAAAGATGTACCACGGACAAGAATGTACAAAGCAGGGAGGGTGGAAGTGGAAGGCAGCAGATCTGGGTGTTCTTGGGGAAGCTACAAAGCTGCTCAAGGAGCTGCAGCAGGAGCTGAAGGGTCAGAGATGGAAGAGGCTACACCAGGCATGGGCAGCCAGCAGCTGTAAACCATCTGTCTCCAGTGCTTTGGAGTCACATCCAGACGCTGGTTCTTTATTTCAAAACTTGTGGTAGCACTCCTCAGAGAGCTCAGACTCAGGGCTCCTTAGGAAAAATGGCAAATGGCTCACACAGTGTTTTTCCCTGTGACTTTGGATTCAACCAGGATTTTAGGCAAACAATCCTTTCTTGCTTCTACATCTTGTAATCTCTTGTTGCCATTTGTCTTCATATCAGATCAACACTGAGAGAAACTGGAGCAAATCTTGTACAAGATTTCCTCTCTCATATGGCAAATTCCTCTGCTTCGTATGTTGGTTGGATGGTTGATGAAGAACACTAGGAGGAAAAAAAGCAATTACATCCAGCACAGGCACTCACAGCTGGCATCACAGCCATGTGTTCACAGTGATGGTTGCAGTGCTGCTGGGAAGCTGTAACATTTACAGTTTCCAGCCATGTTAAACCCTTCCCAGTTAAAGTCACAACGTTTTTATCTTCAGAGTTAAACCCCCAGATCTGGGCTTTAAAGTCACCACATGCCCCAAGTCTCTCTCAAGGAGTGGGGCAGCTGCACTGGGGTTGGCAAGAAAATGTAATTGCATGGGTTCATGTGAGGCTTGTCTGCTTCAATTATCTCTGCTCGTGGGCAATTACCGTCTTGTTTTGGATCTTTCCAGGTTCCCTGCTTCTGCCACCCACGTTTCCTGTGGACAGCCAGAATTCTCAGCCTCGGCTGTGTGCTGCTCCCACTTGACATGTTGTCAAATGACTGCTCCAGAAATGAAAATGGCACAAAATCTCTGCAGTGGATTAAATGACTGTTAGCAGGTAACTCCAAATTAGACTGTGTAGGTAGACAAAAGGCAAAGAAATTTAACACTTCACCAGTTGCCATGATGGAAGATTGGTGACATTCAACAAGGGAGCGCAAAACTTAAAAAAGTATGGCAATCTTGAAATCCATTGCTCTTCCTCCCCTCCAGATGTGAGACATTTCTCAAAGGTTGCTGATTGTTTAGGCTGCATATCAGGAAAAGAGTTCTTCCCCACAGGGAACTCAGGCACTGCCCAGGCTCCCCAGGGAATGGTCCCGGCCCCGAGGCTGCCAGAGCTCCAGGAGCGTTTGGCCAGCGCTGCCAGGGGTGCCCAGGGTGGGGGTGTTGGGGGGTCTGTGCAGAGCCAGGAGCTGGACTTGATGAGCTTTGTGAGTCCCTTCCCACTCAGGATATTCTATGATTGCTTCCTCATCCTCTGCCCCCTCTGCTTTCCTTTCCCTTCTCTCCTATCTCACCCCAGTGACATGAAGAAGACAACACTGTCAGTTAAGATGTGGGGTATAAACCAACAGAAAGTAGTTTTTTTAGGAATACAGATGATACTTTGATTTCCTTGTAAATAATTTTGGACACACTTTTGGTACGTTTGCAGCACATGGGATCTCTGCTGAATTGCTGAAGACCTGCCACTTCCATCAGAAAATGCCCATAGCCACGGCACTGCCCGGTCCTTCCCAGGCATGTGTAGGGGATCCTATTGCACTTGATAAGGCCAGACTGCAGATCCCCAGCTTTGCTTTCTGCCATCATAGAACCCCAGAACAGTTTGTGTGGGGAGGGACCTTAAAGATCATCCAGTGCCCTGTGCCATTAGCAGGGACACCTTCCACTAACCCGGGTTGCTCCAAGCCCTGTCCAGCCTGGCCTTGGACACTTCCAGGGATCCAGGAGCAGCCCCAGCTGCTCTGGGCACCCTGTGCCAGGGTCTCCTCACCCTCACAGGGAAGAATTTCTTCCCAATATCCCATCTAGTCCTGCCCTCTGGCAGTTTGAAGGCAATCCCCCTTGTCCTGGCACTACATCCCACAAGAAAGGTTGGGCAGCCTCTGGCTGTTGCACAAAGCCCAGGAAAGGGTGGCTGCCAATCTCGAGGTTTTCTGCTTCATCTCTGCCTGTAGGAGCATATGGATATCTGAACCTTTCACCATTAAATTAGTCCAACCCTTTGGCCTGGGAAGGAGGGATTTGCTCACACAGACAAGTGAATTATTAATACAATTTGCAGGAGGTAACCTCACTGAATCGCTCACACGGCTGCTTCTCTCTCTGTATGTAGGGCTGCAAAGCAGCAAGGTTAATACAGAGCATCCATCATCTCCATTAATAGATGGCAGAGCTGTTTGGATCCCTTGTGTGGTCTGCCTTTAATTATGTTTTAAGGTGGCCTCTGCATATTTCTTTGCAGTGAAAGCTGTGGTGGAGGATGGCGGTCAGGTCTGTGGACTGACTGATTAAACCTGCCCATCACACCTTCTGTACAGTGATCTTTGCAATGCAAATAATATCTTGTGGCAGGAGAAACAGATAGGAAAATTATGCTGATCCTGTATTTGTGAGGAGGCAGATTTCAAATGGATTTTTTTCTACTTCCAAAAAAGTATCAGGAACACTGAGCTGCCTTTTGTGACTCCAAAAGATGGAGAGAACAGCATTAATGTAGACATTCTTTTTTACTTTAAATAGATATCTACTTTTTTCCTTTAACACTGTCTAGCCTCTGTTCTAGGTAGCC
>WAAG01042483.1:0-30810 GCA_013390105.1 Tichodroma muraria | reverse complement strand
AAAAAAAAAAAAAAAAAAAAGGCCCTAGAGCTGTTCTAGGAGAACAAGACTAGAAAGGTAACATGAGGCTGGTCTGCTTTATGAATTGTCCTTCTTGCTAATCATATTTCCTGTTCTGTGCTGTTTCATCCACCAACAGTGTGTGAATTCTTGCTTTTCATGTTCCCATGGATATGTCAGTGTGGAATACACATTTTCACACTACCTGGGCTCCTCTGAATTATGCAGAGATCTCCAAGCTGCCTCAGCAGGCCTTTTAAGTGAGTTTCTACTTCTGGATCTGATCAGGCACATGGTGTGGCAGAGCCCAGATGAGTACAGGCTCCAAGTTTCACCTGGCATTTACACAGCTGAGCAGGAAATGAGGATGAAAAGCCCTGTCCAAAGCTTTCTGGTCTCCTTCTGGCAATCAACATTTTGGGGGAGCACGGGGTCAGATCAGGTCAGACTCTGACAGCAGTGACATGAGGAACTAATGAAAAAATGAGGTTGCAGCAACATCAAAAGATTGCTGCATCAATGTGTAGTAATTACCAGAACAGGAGAGATTTGAAATATCTGATAGCTCCTTTATGAGATTACCAGTTATCAGAAAGGAAAGAAAAATATCGGAACTGAAGAACTCGTGTGCAGAAAATGAGGAAAAGGCACAGAAACGATAACGTGGCATCTTGGATCCTGTTCTCAGAAGCACTGGTGAGACAAAGCCAGCACTGAAACTCTAATAGAGACATTAGCAGTTCTTCCAGACTGGCAAAAGCTCAAGGATTTGTACATGTCTGATGGAAGGATTGTTCACTTAATATCTATTTTTCTATGAGGAGATGATCCTGGCATCAAATCCAATCTCATCCGAAGCCATCCGAGTGTTTCTGTTGCTATGAGCAGGTGGAGGCTGTCTCTCACTGGAGGATGACCCCACTCTGTGCTCGGTGGCAGCACAGGAGATGACACAGACATGGTGAGGAATAAATCCTCCAGATGAAGCTGCCGACACTCAGTGAAACCAGGCAAAACGTTCACTGCATTTATCGCAGGATGTGCAGTTCTTATTCAAGGCAGGTGAGGCATTGATGATAACTTCCGAGTGCAGAAACTTAATCTACATCCAGAATCGTTTTAATTAACACTCTGCAGCTACAAAAGGTAAAAAATCAGCAGATGATTTACCAGTTTGGTGTCAGCCCTTGGATGATACCAGGCTACAGGGCTTTATTCTGATTTCCATTTGGTCCTCGTGTCTGCTCCAAGATGTCCTGTGCAAAGTGAAGGGATGTGACAGAAGTGAAGCTGTTGTCTGTCAAATTGTGCAGGGAATAAATTTATTTCCCTCTTAAGTTCAGTAGAAAACACATATGGTGAAAATTACTGCTGTTACTTCACTATTGTTTCAGCTGCTCCCCTGCAATACCAAGTGCTAAAGTTTTACATCAATGACTGAGGGTGACAATGAGCACATAATTGCTAAATCTGGAAAAAAACCCCAAAACCAAACAAAAACACCACCCCCCACAAAAACAAACAAACAAACAAACAAAAAAACTACATGGGGAAAAGTAAAAGGGGGGATGTGAGAATATGAAATGATCTCATCCTCCCAAGCTTTAATGGAAATGAATCGAGGCTGCTAGACAGCTCAGGAAGGCAATTACAGGGAAATAATCTGTGGTGTTTAGTGAAGCAGTGATGTGGGGCATGCTGAACATGATGGATCTGGCTGCTGTTTCCAGTTAATAATAATGCGCTTTTAGACAAGGCGTTGCTGCACTTGTTTGTGCTTTTGTGTCTGTTTGTGTAGTAGAAGAGCCAGACAATTTTTATTTATTTTTTTTCCTCCACTGGGAATTGCCTTGAACCCAGTGGCTGAAGTGGCTTGTATCAGTGAAAGTTTTCCCTTAAGGCAAAGCTTCTGTAAAGCAGTGTTTGCTTTTCTGGAGATCTTGGCCTTCTTTCCAACAATCCAGCTGCTGGAAAATTGTACCTTAGGGAGCTGCTTGCTCTTTGAGAGTTGGGATGTGCCCTGGTTGATAGCCATTCTTGGCTGAAGTCCCTGATATAGGTCAGAACCAGCTGTGAAAAATAGAAACGTGTGTGCAAGGGAATAAATCCACTTATTAATAGAATCAACCAGGGAAAGACTTTTTTCCTCTTTAACTTCAGGTCCTCCTTTCTGCTGCAGGGCTCTGGAGGCAGCTGAACAAGCTGCAACAAAAAGACTCTCAAAACTGGCCTGAACTATTTACTGGGTTTGAAAAATGGGGTTAGATTTTCCTGCCCTTGGTCTCACTTGAAGCAGGAGCAAACATCACCTGTGAGAAGGGCAGCCCGGAGGAGGACCTGGAGGGGCTGCAGGTCCCACAGCAAACAAACTCTCCTTTTGTAAGAAAGGTGGAGAGGGACTTGAGACAAGTTCATGGAGTGACAGGACGAGGGGAAATGGTTTAAAATTGACAAAGGACAGGGTTAGATGGGATGTTGGGAAGAAATTATTCCCTTCAAGGGTGGGGAGGCCTTGGCACAAGGTGCCCAGAGAAGCTGTGGCTGCCCCTGGATCCCTGGAAGTGTCCAAGGCCAGGCTGTGATGCCTTCTTGAGGCTGACCTGGAGCAGAGACTGGACAGGGCAAAAGGATAAAGCAGGGATTTATTAAAAGGCCTCCATGGGCACACCTGGGCAGCACCAGAGCCCAGCTGGGCCACGCCCAAGATGCACCTGAATGGTCACAGAATGGACCCGATCACGAGGTCCCACACTTTTATAAGTTCTGCTCCATCAGCACATTGGAGTGAAATTGTCCAACCACAGCTTCAGGTCATGGAGCTCCATCCTCCTGGTTTTTCCTTCTGACTTCACCACTGGTTTTGTTCCTGAGCCTGAGAGCTGTCCTTGGTCTCAGGCTGGAGAAGGAATTGTTTTGTCCATCTGCTCTGTGAAGAGAGCTCAGTAGCACTTAATATGGAACCTAAACCTACCTATTAAAATAGCACAGAATCTAAAAATGTAAATGCTAAAACTTAAGGCATCAGTTGGATGGGGCTTGGAGCAGCCTGGGATAGAGGAAGGTGTCCCTGCCCATGGCAGGGGGTATAATGACATGAGATTCAATCTCTGTTCTATTCTGGGATTCTGTGATTCTGCTTTTCTAATTTCTTCCCCAGTAGGTCCTAAACCTAAAGGGATTTTTCAAACACCATCCCTTGTCAAACCACCCAGCCCAATCACCAGACACCATTAATTTATTCTGCATTTAGTTTGTGGGCTCTGTCAAGTTGTTCCAGACTCCAAAATCCTCAGTCTGATTTCTAGGCCAAATACATTAGAACAAGCCCAGAGAAATGTAATAAAGACAAACACATTTAAATATTTATCTGGAATGAATGGAAAGAAATTCCGAACTCTGGAGATTTGCTTGTTGCTAATGATTTGCTAATAAGTCAGTGTGATGCAGGCTGTCAGGGAAATACTTCTCCCAGTATGGCAGGCCTGTGTTCTTGTTTTTTCTGCCTCATAATGATTATTTTACAGAAGAGTCTTCTTCACCCTTAAAAACTTGAAAACCAGGTGAGAAGGAAAGGAAAGAATCAGCAAATGATGCCATGCAGCATTTCCAGAAGATGCTTTGTAGTAAAGAGAATTCATGTTCTTATTGTCCAGAAATTTGCTTAGGGATAATATTTTGTAAATTAGCTCCATCTCATTCCAGATCTGAGCGATGTTTCACTATATCCAAGAAATGGAAAATAAAGCAGCATTTTCTCCTGGTTTTCTGCAAAGGTAGTGTGAAGTCAGTTTAGTGCTGGTGAGATGCTGCAGCTCGTTGGATCTTCACTGCTCCATAAACACCTCTGGTCCATAATTGCAGAGAAGTGTGTCAGTTGTTCTAAGCCAGATTCCTTTAGACTTTGACTCCTACAAGGATAATTAAGGGGAAAAATTATATAACCACAAGGAATGGATGGCTGTTTACAAGGAGCAAATGTGAAAAGACCCCTAACAGAAAATTAGAGGGATGAAAACTATACACAAAATAAACTTCAGCTCAGTGCATACCTTTGGTGGAAAGAAATACAAGTGTGGATTTTGAGACTGCCATTACTTATCTTTTTTTTTCATTTCAGAATACTACTTTGCAACATCTCAGTTCTAAAACACCCACCTTTAAAAATTAACATTCATTGAAAATATTTTTTGAATCATCAAGGAATAATGTGAAGACAAATTTCTAAAGGAATACCAGATATTGGCTGGTGAAAAAAATTTTCATTTTTATTTCATCAAACACAACCCAAAGTAAAATACATAGGGATTTTGCATAGCTCTCTTTTTTTTTTTCTCCTGCCTTTAAAGCAAACTGCAAGGTTCAGATGGCATTGATTCTTTAACATCTATATTATTCTTCTGATTTGGAAGTGTAAAGGTTAAAAGAATTCATTTTTTTTAATCTGGATAAGTTTTCTGCAGAGANAGAGGAGAGGAGAGGAGAGGAGAGGAGAGGAGAGGAGAGGAGAGGAGACCCTGTCCATATCCTGGGTGTGGAGAGGGAACAGCCTATGCAGAAATGAAACATCTAAAAGGGAGCTGAAAGCTGGTGAGGAAATAAAAAGGAAAGGGAATCTGGCAGCAGGGTTTGGTGTCTCCAGAATTAACAGTCCCAGCTGTGTTCCAGGTGTTCAGAAAGTCAGACACCCCCAAAATTCCACCTTCTCCCATGGCAGCAGCGCTCCGCAAGGAATGGGAAAGAAAACCTGTGGGAAGGTGATTCCAGCCCAGTGCAAACAGCTCAGGCAGAGCCTGAGGAGGGATGCTCAAGCAGCAGGGATGGGACAGGATGGGGGGCACTGAGGGAAAATGACAATTCATCACCCTGAATTCCCTCTCAGTTCCTTTGGATTTGCCTTTTGATTTCTAGCCTTGATCCGCAGACTCCGCCACCAACACCTGCCCTCCTGGAGCCTCTGGCAAAGGATCCACCTGGAACGAGGCCCAGCCGGGAAAGCGCTGAGCATTGTTTGTGTTCTGCATGTGGGAGTCATCCCTCCTGCCACAGGAGTGTGTGTGAGTGTGTGCGTGTGGGGAGGGGGAATAATCGTGCCGTTAATGATTGCTGCTTTGATTACAGGATGCAATTGTCGGGCTGGAAGCCAATCAATGCGTTGTGAGTGGGAGCCCGCTGGTGCTTTCCAATGGTCCTTGATTAAAAAGGAAGCTCTTGGCTATCTTCAAGCAGCAGGAGAGGAAACAGCACGGATGAAGGTGAGGCAAGTGCCAGACTCTCCTCCCGGTGGATCATGGCTCATTTTCACCGGAGTTTAGTCACGAAATCTGCTTTTCTCTCCACTCCCAGGCCTCCTTTCCCCTTTGCTCCCAACCAGACAATGGCTACAGCAGCCTCTGCTTTTCAGGGACCAAACCTGAGTGCTCACATCTTGGTTCTGGTGTATTTTCATACAAATTAAATACTTACTGTGCCCTCACAATTCACCTCCAGTTTATATACACCATTCCTTACCTTTCAACTTGCTCCTTCTCCATGCAGTTGCAGATAAGCAAGTGTGCAAGTGGAATCCAGCTCAAAACCATCAACAATTTACAGGTGCACTATTTTAGTCCCACAATAGGGCATTTTCATTAAAGGGATGTCTGAATGCAGAAAAATGAGGTGTTTCTCTCAGATTTTCTGTGGATTTTCAGGCAGCCGAATTTCTTCTGTCATGGAAATTTTCTGGCCCTGAGTGTGTCCAAACTTTTCCTAAGAGGAATGGAAAAAAAGGGGGCATGATCTCCTGCTGGATTTTCTTTTTTCCAAAAACAAATGAGAAAAAGTGAGTAAACTCATCTAAACTTCAATATTTTATCAGACTTACGCCACAACACAACAGTGTCTTTTATGGGGAGAGGAAAGAATGGGGACAAATCTGCATTGAAACTGACACAGAGTTTTGGGTTGTGTCCTTTAGTCCTAAACATTAGAAATGAGGCACATAAAATATCACTTCAGGTACTGCAAATGCACAGAACCCATGGCCCCACAAAGCAGGGAGTACCACAGAAGAGCAGCTGAAATCAAACTGTGATGCTGTAATTCTGCTGAGGTAATTTGGTGTGCCTCATAAATTTGGTCTGTCTCAAGATACAGGACATTCACAAAAGAGAAGTCACAGGCTCATCCTTGGGTTCCACAGTGCTGAAATCTCAGGTGATGGGTGTTGCCAGGTCTCTGAGGGTTGTGTTGTGTGATGGGGATACAGGATTAAAGCTTAAAGCTTTCCCTTAGTGCTCTCCCCTCTTATCTGCTATCTGCAGATACACAGAGTAGTAATCTCTGTATTGAGAAAATTGCTATAATTTTTAATGTACATGCACAGACCAATGCTGATATCTTGTTTCTAATAATTCCTGCCTGAGAGGTTGGCTCTCGCTCCAACCCACCACAAGGATGTCAGTTCTCTGGTGGAAAACACATGGCCTCTGGTACCTGGAGGGTTCCTGGCTGGCTGGAGAATCATCTGACCTTGTGTTTTGCTAAAGTTAAATGAAAGTGGGGATACATTTGAAATGTAAAAGTGTTCCTGCATTAGCAGTGTTATCCACTAATATGGATTTTGCTGCTGTAAAGGTGTCATTTCACCACATAGCCTTGGGTCATGATTTGTTTTTTATGTGGTAAAAATACAGGATAGGAGCAAACCCAAACTGTCCCTCAGGTAAACTGCAATCACCTGTATCCTGTGCTTTCAGAAACACCCACACGGCAGCACAGGGCACTACCACACTCTTTTCCCCTTAGAAACCCTACTGATACATCCATCTTTTCAGCTTGTTGAATACGGGACAAGGCTGAAAGGCAAACATCCAGATACCATTGTCATAGCACAAATAATAATAAAGAAACCCCAACTTACAAGCTCCCTTGAGATCAGCAATAATTACATGTCTGCAGCAGCAGAACTCGGGCTGTTTTCTGTACCCTTTCATTACCCAACCAATGTGACAAGGCGACCCACCCACTCCCAAACAATTCTGGAACAGCAGCCCCTATGGGATGGAGCTGGGAGCCAGCACACAGAAAGGTGGGGTCTCTGCTCATTGATAACATGCAGGTATCACCTCTCAGGGGGGCGGTTTCCAGCAAACACCAGAGTCACAGAGAAAGAAGAAAGGGATGGAGTTGGATCAGTTTAGCAGCTCTGAGGGGCGACGGGCAGGAGGGAAGGCACAGATTGAGCTAAAACAGGCCCAGGGAGTGGCAAACTGTTCTTTTCTTTGCTATCTGGGCTGCTGATTTGGAATTAATGGCTGAGGAAGACAGCACAGCACTGCCTCCCTGCCAGTTATCTGCCATGGATAATCTGCTCTGGGACCTGAAGCCTGAACAGAGTGCTGCAGGAAAGGGCCCCTTTAACTCCAGTGGTCTTTGAACAGGGGCAAGAGCAAAGATGTTTTCTGGATGTCCTTCACAGCCAAGCCCCTTCCAAAAACCCCCTAGTCCATTTAAAGTATGAGGAAAAGAAGAGAGGGCAGGTTTGAGGCTCCTGGTCACAGTTCATCAACTCTCTTTTTAATAACCTTTTTAAACCTCAAGTGTCTCTATTGTTAAACATCGCTGATTTCTAACACTGGGTTTGACTCCACCATAATCTTGTCTTTTCCACAATCAATTAGTTTTCCCCAATGGCACCATCAAGACAAAGAAAAGTTTGTTTTTGTATACAGATAGGTAATGTTTTATTAAACTAGACCATTTTCTAAATGGTGTTATGTCATATCGCTGCAAAGGGAAAATGCCATTCTGATATAAAGTAAGGTATATTGAAGACAATGTGACTAATCTGAGGTAAAAATGGTATAAAATCCAGAATTATTGTAGCCTCCTATCCCTATCCAGGTCGAGCTGTGGCTCAGCTCCCCTCCAGTCACTTCACGTGCCAGGCAGGCTCAGGTGGTGGCCATGCTATGGAATTACTCCCACAAAAATGGAAAAACTGCTGCACCATGCTGGATCAAAGACCAGCTCCCTGTCTTGATCGTGATGGGAGTGATAGCAGCTTCTCTAGGATGGAATCTACAAGAAGAAAGGTAATTTTAAATTGATGATTTTCCCATCTTCTGGAGTTCAGGGCTTTTTGGGCTTCATAATGTGCAATAGGTGTAATAGCTTTGCTCAACAACAGCAACTTATCTCAATTAATCTTCTTCTAATCTATTCACAATTTCAGCCACTGAAAAATCCTGGGACAATGAGCTCCTCAAAGCAATTCTTTATTTCATGCTAAATATATATATATATATTTACTTTAACCCTGTTTTTTATTATATGCATCCCTGGTTTTATATTGAAAGAAACAGAATAATCTCTCCATGTACATCTTCTTCCCCCAGCCAATAATTTCATAGGTTTATCTCATCTTCTACTCTTTTTCATCCACCACAGTTGAATCATCACTGCCTATTTAACACAGTCCAGACTCCTATAATTTATCCAGTCAAAAATTCCCTCCCAATGTATTTCTTCTACTATTTTTATATGTCCTGGGAGATTTATACACTTCTTTGGAATAAATTTCAAGTCTGGTTATAACAAGTACATTTCTATCCTCAGCAATTTGCCATATTCATCCCCATTTTGAGGTCATGTTGAACTATTGAATAAAAATTGTTCAAGGAGACAATCTTTTACAACCTTGTTGGAAACCAGTAAAAACTATCTTTACCTTTTGTTCCTTACATTAGAATCAGTTGTTAATGCACAAATTGAGAAGTTATTTTATCCCATGGAGGACTCAGTTCTTTAAGACCCCTAGTGAGGGAATTTAATGGAAATCTTGTGGATATACAACTGTGCTATGCTGACCAATCCTTTTCGTTTACAAGCTCATAAACACCTTCAAAGAACTCTAGGAGATTTCTGGCCACAATCTGACCTAACAACAGCAATATTGACTCATTCCATTTATTCACATCCCTACTTACTCTTTGCTTTATTATTCTGCTACAAGTTGTCTGGTACAGACAATTATTTCCCTAATGAAAGAGAAATAATGGAAGAGATTAGTCACTGTCCTTTAAGGATGAGCAATGTCTCCAGGAGAGCACATCTTGCTGTAACACACATTGGTTTTGTGTCTGTCATTCCTGACTTTCAAGGGGTTGGAAGGACTCCCTGATGGAAATAAAGACAATGATACAGGTGTTTATACTGCTAGCATGGAGGTTAAAATAGGGGAAAGGGATCTGGAAGGGGAGGGAAGTATTTTACATCAACTGGAAAAAATCGTCATGGCATGGGCTGAAGTCCTTTTGAAGTCTTTCTGTACATGTTGGTAGCAAAGTCAAAGTTCTTCTGATGTGAAAATGTTTGTTTAGTTTTTTAATTTTTTCTTTAACATTTAACTTTTCTGTTACAGTACATTTATTTCCTGGGTTTAGTTTGCCACCTGCAGACAAAGTACAAATGAGAGTGCTATAGCACCAACCCATATGTGATGGATCTTCATAGGTGACACGTGTTTTGCAAGGAGAGCAGTTATTGAATTTGGATTTTATTTATTACTTTTTACCCAGAAATCAAAGCTAACGATAAATGCTGATGGTCTCAAGTTCCTTAACTGTCATTGAGGAAATCTGTAATGCTCTAACTAATAGGGCTGGAGGAAGCCTGCCTTGGTTGGAAAATTTAATTTGATGCTTCTTTGTGGCTGTAGCAGTAAATATTCCTGGGTAGGAGGTGTCAGAGTGTTTAGTCCTATTACAAGAGAGAAAGCACACAAGCAACAATTCTGACAGCCCATATAGACTTTCACCCAAACACAGCATTTACTACAGCACCGGGGTGGCAGCAGTAATAATAAATCACCAGCTCAGACTGGTCATGTGGAGCAGATTCCTTTTAAGTTGCAGCCTCTCCTGCTCCTATTAAAGTCAGCCACTGTTCTCTGCCCTATTTTTTTGCCATTGATGCAGAAAATGGACTTTTTCAGCCTTCAGATAATGTCTGGTATCCACAGTGCCAGATGCACTTTCAGAACTGTGTTTTACCCAGTCTGACTGATGTACTGTCCTTAAAAATGAGGGATGGGTCATATGGCCAGTGGGTGCTGTTACAGCACCTCCTGCAACAGATTCTTCTAGAAGAAAGCTAAAATATTGTGTCTTCTGAGCTCTCAAAATGATACTGAGATCAGTGGGTAAAGTTCATGAGCAGAAAAACAAATCAGAAAACCTGGCTGCTGCGAAGTTCTCCCATGTGCTGCAGGGACTTGTAAAGGCAGAAGCACAGTCAGGTGCCAGAGCTTGAACTCTCTGCTGCTGGCACTTTTGCCATTTTCATGGAGGCTTTCCTGCCACATGAAATCCTCATGATGCCATGAGCTCATTTACCACTCCATACGTGAAAAAAAAACAATTTTGAGTGTTTGTGATATTGGAGGATTCACTTGGATATGAAACATTTTTCTTATTTTTAGGTACAAGCAAGATAAGAGAAAGAAAAATTGTCTTGTTTCACATTAAACGTTGCAAAGTAACAATTTACACTTGCTTCAGGTTTTGTAGCAAGGCATTTCAGGGACAGATTATCCATGAGCTGAGTGTTAAAGACCAAAAACTGTCCATTCTCCTTAAGAGCAGATGCTTAAACTGGAAAGATAAATAAGGGAGCCCATATCAACGCCAAAGTCAACCAACCTGCAATCTGACTAAAGGCTCTGGGATTCCTCACTGAGTAGTTGCAGAATTTCTCCCTGTCATGTATGAACATCTTTTGCCTGCATAAAGAGTGAATCTGGACTCCATTGTGATAGGAGAGTTTCAAAATAAAAAGAAACATAGTTGTTTATAGGTGGTGTCAGGAAAAGAAATAACGCCTGCAAGAGTGTCTGGATCTCCAGGGCAATGAGGGTGGCATTTTCCACCTGCACAAAATTTACTGGAAACATAAAACCCAACAAGGAGAAATGTATTATTTGTGCTGAGAGTCTGCTATAGAGGTTCTGCTGGAGAATATTACCTCCCATGATTCCCTTCCTCCTAATGCAGGACCACCCCCGGTATTTCCATCCAAAAAAGACCAGCTAATTAATCAGGGCCCATCATCAGAGTGTTGCATTATCCTCTTGTCTTCTCGTTTGGCCACTGGCTTCTTTTGCTTCTTTTGCAGGGTGAGAGGAGTCGAGATTTACACAGATGTGAAGAGCAGATTTGTGGGCAGACATTGCACTCACTGAACAGTCTCTAACACCTTCTTGGACAAGGCAATTTATCTGAGCAATAGATGGAAGGATGCAGAGGGTGAGGCTTGGCCAGGAGTGGCAAGATTCATTTGATTTCCTGTGTAGAAGTACATCATTTCTAGGTAGATTCAAAGAGGACCATTAAAATATCTAAAATTGTAATAGTTAACCAAGAGAGAAGCTTCTGAATGTATTAAGAGTTTCAGGGCCCTTCTCTAGATTTATTCTCTATTACACTAGGGATTTGTTACATTATTTTCTTGGGTGGCAGGTTTTATATTTTCCTATGAAGCTTCCTTTTTGATCATTTCCTGAGGTAAGTCACTCGGTGAAACCGTCGCTGATCCTTATCCACGCTGGAAATTGTCATGTTACTCTAAAAGCTTTTTGAAAAACAGTGTGAAGGAAAATGATTGCAAGAGTGACCCACGGCTGCGCTGTCCCAACCTGACTTTGCAGCACTGTGGAAAGGAACCTGAGCACAAATGAGCTGAGCTGCACTGCCCCGAGCTGCCAGCAAAGAGCTGAAACCCAGCCCTGCTTTCAGATTCTTCTCTGTGCTTGAAGACAAAAGGAAACCAAGGGCAGAAAGAGAAAAGTAGAAGGTTACCAGAAAAGAAACCTGACTGTATTAGCAGAAATATGCTCTGTGTTAACAGAAAGGAGAAAAAAAAAATCAGTTCTGGAGAATACATGTGTTCTGCATTGATCTCATTCTGCACCACACCTGCCGGCTGAGGCTTTGAGCAGCAGGAAAACCCCTCTCCCACAGTCACATTTCAATTCCAGCACCACTTGCTTTCCTCCCTATCCCACGGCCATACCCTGCTTGGCAGTTCATTATCTCATCCCTGGATCTCCATACAGAGAACCATCCCAGTCATTTCACAATTACAGGATGATTTACCTGGAAATACAACTTCTATTAAACAATTCTGGCCCCTTTGCCTGCACTGTCCAACCTTCTTTCACTTGGGGCTGCTTCTGACAGCCTGGTATCCCTGTAGCTTTTATAGGACCATCACTGTTGGAAGAGTGAATTTTCCAGAGCAAAATTGATCCTTATTGTTGAAAAAATGGAATTCTGTCCTTGTCTCCTCCATGCCCACATTAATTTGGTCTAAAACAAAATTATGGTTCCCTCATCTATGCAAAAGCAAAACATTCCTGATGTTTTAATGAGTGGAGGAGATATTGGTGTTGCAGTGGTCTGGTTAATTAAATAAATGGGGTGTTGAGATTTCCATTTTCTCCCATTATCCCACCTACAAGATGTTTTAGAGACTCAAACAGAAACTAACTGTCAGGGCAAAGATTTTTCATTTTTGTGATGTGCTTTTTTTTTTTCTTTCCCTTAGGACAACCTCTTCTATTTACTTCTCTCTCCAGTATTTGCAATTTGTATCAGATATGTCTTTATCATCCATGCCTAAGACACATTTGTCTTAAATTACCACTGCTTTAAACACCAGTCTATGTGAAGGATGGTTCTGTGTTGAAAGCAGGATTCAAGCATCCAAACTGAATTGTGTTCCCAGTGGTGATCCAGATTTTCCTTGGGACTATGGGTCACAGCCTTGTAGCCTCCCTGAGCTGGTGGAAGGGGCAGCCAGGGCACGCACAGAGTGCGCCAGAGCCGGGTCACAGCCGCGGCTCTGCACTTCACTCCTGAATTTGGGGACTTTATGTGCCTATAACCCCTCTGCATTTCCACTCTAAAACCAAACCAGGGACCCTCTTCTCCTGCTTGTGCAGGTTTGTGCTCCATCCACGGGCAGCAGCTCTGCAGCGAGCAGACCTTCCTGAGCTGGGCTAGCTCCGCGTGCGCGCGCGGGCGAGTGTGTTTAACAGATTAAGTTAAAACCAATCTTCACCGCTTCATTTAACTAAAGCATTTTTCCAGACAACTTCCTCTGCTCGAATGTTCCTTCTAATTATCATTTTCCCTTTACAATATGTTGTGTCATGCTGCTTAGGAGAAAGCTCATAGCGAGAGGCAGCGCTGGGGTTGCAAAGGAAATATGTCCTGGCTATTAGGAAGTTCAATGAAGCGCTGACTTTTATATCATCGTGTAGGGATGGGTGAAACAGTCCAGAAAAAAACACTGCCATCTGAGCAGCAGTGTGGGGCTTAAAATAACCCTCCGTTTCACAATGTTTTTTTAAGGTTTCTCCATCAGTTGCAAGATTATTTTTCTCTCTCCAAGTGTTTCATCTAAACTGATTGGTCTTGGAGGTGGAATCTGGCTTGGTGTGGAATTCCAGCCTGGCCAGGCTGATTGCTTTTTGCCCTCAGCACCAGGGGCCTGTTCTGCTCAGGAGGAATGATTTGGAGTCACGATCATTTGCTTTCATCCCAATTCTGTGAGCTGTTTGCAGCTGTTAATTTAACAGTTTAGTGCTTCCATCTTCCATGGGCAGGAGCAACCGCGCCAAGGCCTGAGACATCGAAACTTCATTTCCAGTAACAGGACTTAGAGGACTGGGAAATGGCAGGAAAATGCTTTTGCTCCAGTGAACAGGGACCACATGGTGGGCACAGAAGTCAACAGAGAGAGATTTCGTAAAATGAGCCTCTGCCAGCTCCAGCTCTACGGGGATGAAACAAGAAGAGAAGAGCCAGGAAAGCAAATCCATCGTGTGAGCGTTTTTCTAGGGTAATGTCTGCAGTGCCAGGGGAGCTCAATTAACCCAGACAGGGAAAACACTGGGCAAAGAATATCTGCCAATACGGGCAGGGTGTGTCCCTAAATACCTGTGAATTCAGGATTTTTCTCACACCTCAAACTGAACTTAGGACAGACCATGTTTCCAAGCAGAATTTACACTGAAGTGCTGTAGAAGGAAGAGTCAAACTGCTCTACAGCACCTGCTTATGGAAGAAAATGTATTTCCATTTTATATCATCTGAAGGACTGATAAACTTTATAGTCATGAAGTTATACCTAAAATTTCTCAGCCAAAGGTTATTCATGAGTCAGTAGCACTGAAGCTGAAAGAAAACTTTTCAGTCATTTCAAATTTTGGTTCTTTCCCACTTCTTTTATTGTAAAAAAAAGTATTATTTTGTTTGTTTTCAGCCTGTGTGATAACTTGTCAGATCTGTTGTCAGGCTATGGAAGAAGTTGAAAACTTAATCATTATGCTTCTTATTTTTATTTTGAATGGTATTTATTTAATCTTTGTTTCACGAGGTTTTTATCTTATAAGGGGGACGTCATCCTCCAACATTGTTGTAAAATTATTTTCTAAAGTCCAAATTTTCCATTGCAAACACCTACACTTGCCACGAGAAGTTCTCCCTTTTAACACCTCTGCTATGCTGCTCTGTCATACCTGTGCTCTGATTTGAATTCTAGGAAAAATAGATGCATCCAGAATTTTGGTGTTGTCACTTTTCATTTTGCTTTATTTTGCTAAGCCATTCTACAGCATTTAAACAACATTTTGTGCAGAGAACTTTTAGCAGCTGCAGCTACCAAAAAGCAGCAGCAGTTGGAAAGGTTGTGCAATTCTTGTTGGGTGTAGCTCAAGGTCCTTTATACCTCCCTGGAAATTGTGCTAATCTTTCCGTTCTGGGGCACTTTGCAGGGTATTTGTACCAGCAATTTCAGACAGGTAATTTAATCAATTCCCTTTACTACCTGATCTCCTTTACTTCCCTCTCTAATCAATGGGGAGCAGAGAGAGCTCCCAGGGTGCGACTTGGAGCAGCTAAATTAGGTTCCTGGTTGAAATTCTGCTTCACAGCATTCAGGCTTCTTCTCATTTAGTTACAGAGAGAGTCAAATTAGCCCAGCTCATCATCGCAGACTGGCCGGTGTGAATTCCTGCCTTTCCACAATTACCTGTAGCATCGAAATGAGAGAAGATCTCAACTCTTCAGTCCTTCCATAAACACGCTCCAGATTCCTCTGTGGCTTGCTCTGTCAGGCAAAAGCAGGAGAGTGTGATGCTGCAAGAAGCCTCTGTTTAACAATGAAGTTATTCTCAAAAAGCCATTGCACAGCCAGGTCAGGATAATGTGTGTGCTGCTGGCTCTCCACACATGTCCAGGCCTTCACAGCTCCCAACCCAGCCTCCCAAGAGAAGAACTTTGTCGTTCTCAGGCTTAACATCCACATTTAGGCAACATAAGGCCAAGCTGGATGGGACTTTGAACAACCTGGGATAGTGGAAGGTGTCCCTGCCCATGGCAGGGGGTGGAACAAGATGAGCTTTAAGGTCTCTTTCAACTCAAGCCATTCTGGGATTCGATGTACACCCCCCTGAGTCCTCACTGATTCAACTATTTTAGTTCCCGCCCTGTTCCACACTGGAAAATGCCAGTTCAAAGTTACTTCAAAGCTCAACAAACTTGTCACGAGCCTCAGCTCCTGGCTTTGTATGTTTCTGCATTTACGTACAGATGCTGATTTCCAGGCTGTTCATTAAGAAAACCCAATGACCTTTTCAAAGTCACTGGAATATATGGGTTTGTCCTCTTGGGAGCTGCTGCCAGGGTTGTTTAGGATCTCAGCATTAAGAACGTTGGTTTTTCCTCTGATGTGCTTAATAGCTCACCCTGTGCTTTCAGTATTGGTGTGTTATTTATTGGCAATTCCTTATGCTTCTATAATTCTCCTTTGAATGGTCATTTGCTTTGCTGGCCAACTTTTTAGTCCTGAGATCAGTGATTTTTTTCATGGCCCATAAAATAAGAAAAGTAATTTTGTACTTTATTTCTGCTTGGTGTAAGTCTGTATCTGGAAAAGTGGAGCAGGCTCACAATTCATCGGCAGCTTATATAGGATGAACTTGAACTGCAAATTATTTTTCATAAATAAGTGTGCACTTATTTAAACAATCCATGTGACCAGTAGACAGCTAGGTTTGGTAAATAATCTCTCAAAACAGAACTGGAATGTGGATATTTTAGGTTGCCTGCTCAGACAGATGCAGCTGTTATATGAGATGTGATACCTGATGGGAATTTCCCTATGCTTTATTGATTTGGATTATTTTGGAGTATTTATAATATCTCAATGCTGCTCAGATGCAGTGGAATCCAAGCATGAAGCTGAACAGCTTCTCCAATATTATCTATTTATCCATCTTCCTGACAGACAAAGGACAACCTTCCCCATTCAAGAATGCCTTTTGGCTCTGCTAAGTGGTGGGTGGCAAGTGTGGGTATTCCAAAGTGGGAAACCTCAGGGTCAAAGGAATTCAGCATCTAAAACCTCTCCCAGCAGAAGGAAGAGGTGGGGGAGCAGGAGGGATGTGGAGAGATGATGGGTCGCCAGAGAGGCTGGGGACAGCTGAAGAACCCAGGCAGAGGGGAGAAGCAGGCTTGCTGTACACAGCTTATTATTTTTAATGTCACTTTTCTCTGACAAGCTTTTATTTTAATGGATGGTAAAATATTTGAAAAAACTGAGTATGCAGTTGTAGGCTGCTTAAAATTTCCTCCACGTTGACCATAGTGCTGATGAGTGTCTGTCACATGAAGGAAGAGCCAAAAGCTGCAGCTCTGAGCAGGGAAATGAAGCAGAGACCTGAGGGACCAGGTGTGTGGCTGGGCTGGGAGCTCAGGTGCTGCTCTGTGTACCTGGGCTAATTCTGGGCATTGGAATGACTGTTAGACATGCTCGTGGGAAGCAGCTCAATTTACAGAAATATTCCAAGAAAGGGAATGTTGAAACCAAAAGCACACCTTTTTTTCTTTGGAAACTTGATTCTAAGGCATCTGCTGATCCCAGAAGAGACCACAGTGATTCCAGGTGGTCTTTGCATGTTATTGAAGCAGAGCAAGCATTGAAGATCCCAAGGAAACTGCTCACTGGCAATGTATCAAGTGAGAATTGTTTACTGAGGCTATCCAGCAAATAATTCCAATAGTGAATAAATAAAACAAAATCACCACCTGCCTGAGGATAATTGGAAAACAGAACCAGAGGCCAAATTCACAGAGCAGATTGTTCCTCCAGCTCTGTTAGGAATGCTGAATGGGGCTGTTCATACTATTCTTTCTTCTAGACCAAAGAATCTTTTACTTCCCTGAACACCGAATTAACTCCTAAGCACCTCAGCTGATTACAGGCACACAAACTTGTGTTCCTTAGTTAACCAATGTGTTTACACACCAGCTCAGGTTCCTTGTGAGGCTTTTTCATTCATGAACTCTGCAAAAACATTTTCTTACATTTGCTATTCAGTTCTGTTTGCTATTCTGTTGGCATTAGACACTTCCAAGGATGGGGCAGCCACAGCTTCTCTGGGCAACCTCTGCCAGAGCCTCATCACCCCCACAGGGAAGAATTTATTCCCAATATCCAATCTAAACCTGCTCCCTTTCAGTCTGAAATAATTTCCTTTTGTCCTCACAGCTCTCCTGGTCCTACCTTTACCTTTGTGCCAGAGGCAGGATTTGGGCAGTGGGTGGAATCCTCCAGGTCCCTTTCCCATTTGACTTTGGGAGTTGTTCTGGTGATGAAACTGCATATTTTATTTTGGGTACAAATAAATCCTGACTTAAACCCCGCAGAAAAAAACAAATATCCCAGTTTGAGAAGCTATGGGATTCAATCTCATAACTAATTTCATTGAAGTTTATGGATTTTATGAGTAGATCTTTTACTCAAGGCTTCCCCAAAGCCTGGATCTGGCTTTGAATGATGAGACTTCTGGAAAGAACACTGTGTCCTTTTCATGCTTCGTTTGGCATTACAACCTGAGATGTATATTTTTAAAATATTGGCTGGTTTTTTTACATTTGGGTTTAATTTACAGCCTTGATTCTTTTTATAGAAGAATAGTGATCCCCAAAACTGCAGAAGCTTTGCTTTTTGGGGGAAAATTCAAAACTTCTGCTCTGATAAGACACAACAAATATTCAATAATAAAGGACTGTAACCAGAAATCTCTTGTTTAGCATCAACCAACATTAAAATTGAGTGGAAATACTTTTTCCTGCAGGTGAAAAGGCAGATTAGATTACATTCTGCCATCAGCACCAATGTTCTGTGCCTTCGAAGTCAAACATTTGGCCCTATGATTGCAATCATTATTTTATCACTGACATCATATAATACTGAAATAATGATTTAATAGTGTTGATAGCTATGGAAACCATTTTATATTACTTATGGATTCAGCTCAACATTTTGTCTAAGCAAGAGATAAGAATACTGGTCAAAAAGAAGCATGAGAGAGACAGGGGTTTTCATATTCAGAGCAATGCTAAGATGGAAATAAGATAGAAATAAGATAGAAATAAGATGGAAATTCTTGAAAAAAGAATTATAATATATATATTGGAATATGTAAGTCACTTTGTCAGATTGACAGGAAAAAAAAGACATTTCAGTGATCTGGGTAATGAAGTTCTTCTCATGAGTTAAGAGTTAAAGACTGGGAAAAAAGCTCTACCACTTAATTCTTGTCCCCTAGTGCTTATTCAAATTTATCACAACAAGGTGGGTAATAAACAGGAAGGTAAACATCCACTTTGGCAGCCAGATGATCAACAATAATGATTATTTCATTTCATTATTATTTCCAACATTTAAACAAAGAGAAAGACTTTTGCTTTGTCTATTGTTTCTTTTAACAGCAATTTTGCTCTGTTTTCTGTCCCTCTTCTTTTTGAAAGATCATTAAAAAAACTTACAGTAAGAGGCTTACAGGGTTGCATTTTGCATTAAAAGCATAGATTTTTATTTGTTTGTCTAATTTTCTGTTCACTTCCTTTCATTGCATGAATTGGAAGATGATAAATAACCCTGTGAAGGAATAAGAGAAGGAGCTTCACAGTGACATTTAAATTTGAGCCCATGCTTGATGGCGTGCAGATGATTTAAATACATGTCACCAATGCAGGGCTCTAAAAGCAGATTTTAAAAATGCTTTTGCTTCCCTTATTGCTGCTTTAACATGCATCTGGAGAGTGCTATGAGCCAATGGAGCTGTTGTAAATAATCTGCAACCATTTTTTTAAAGCTTTTTTTTGTGCTGCTCAGGTGAGAGGGGTAGTGGGGGTTATAAATAATGATTAGAATCAGAACAGTTATTATGCAGATAGAGTTGGCTGTGCTAAAGTCACCTCCCAGGCCACAGTCCTGACCCTGTTCCCAGGTTTGCTGCTCAGCAGGGGTTCACAGCCTGTCAAGCTCCCATCATTCAGATCTCCAGACCCACTGCCAGCAAACGTATTCCTCCTTTCTCAAACCATACGCAGGGGTAGAGCTGGGATCACCAGCACTTCAGGCAAGTAAATTATCCTCTGCCACCAGCACGTGCCTCGTACCTGGGCATGACCTTCTTTCATGGTTCTCAGGAAGGTCTCCATCCTCCCCCAGCTGCTGTCATGTCTAAATCCAGTAGTGCTGCTTTAATACCCTCTCTTTTCTTGTTAGAAGCAAGTTTGAATTAAATTCAAGCACAGAAGCACACTGACATTTGGGGAGGTTTGGATCCCTACCAAGCTGAGGTGGCTTAGGCCTCATCTGATTTAGTGCTGAAGCAGAGGGTGTGTGTGTGTGTGTGTGTGTGTGTTAATGCTATTGCTCACTAGCAGAGCCAAAATCTGACTCTGAGGTGAAAGCCCTCCAAATCCAGGGCTATCGATGCTTAATTGGCACAGAAACCCCCAAGTTCCCTTGTGGTTTATTATGTGCTGATCCACTGTGGTTTGAACAGCTTTGCAGGCTCTATTAAACAACCTCTACGAAATAAAACCAGACCCAACGATTAAATGTCTCTGGATACCTTGCATGAACTTGCTGAGACATTAGCAGTGTAAAATCTGAATATTTGCCACGAATCAGCTGACGCAAATACATGACATGATGGTGTCAGAGAAGGGATAGCTTAACACCTTTTTTTGTTGGACGTTAGATTTCTTTCCTTTTGTTCCTTTTTACTTAGGCAATATTTTTCCTATAAGTTGCTAGCAAACGCTAACGACTGGGGTGCTTAAGGAAAACAGAAGTGGCCAAGCACAGGGGAGGAGAGCATCTGGTTGCATTTCTCTTATCAGAGAGTTTCCCTCCGAGGGACAGAGATACCGTGAGAATTGGGCAGGTAAAGGACAGGGCTGGGGCAGCTGCCGGCTCTTTTTCTCTCTCGGTCCGCAGGAGCAGAGAAGGTCCGCAGGTGGGAGCTGCTGCTGGGGAAAGGAATTCGCTGCTGCCACCAGAGCCCAGCTCGGTCCTGCTTCTTCTGCCGCGGGGTGAGCCCCGTGAGAGCAGCCCCTGAACCGGGAACTGTGAGAAACGAGGCTCGCTTTCCTGGTAAAATTTTAAGACAATTAGGGACAAGACAATAAAGCAAAAAGTTACACAGCCGAGTGCTTGGCATTCAGCCAAGAGCACGCCCTAGCTCAGAAAACACTTTCTTTAAATGCACCAACATGTAGCATATTCATAGACCCTCATGCATTATTCAAAATCATTCCCTTGAGTTCCCCCCAACGTGCCCCCCTTCATTCCATTTTATTTCTCCTTGTGGTTCCAGTCTCTCCCGGAGCCTCTGATAACTGATAATCAATAAATTACTTCCCTGGGGTCTGGTGTCCATCACTACTATCTTCATCCAGAGAGGATAATCCAAGCATGTGGAGAATATCTTGATTATCTTTTACCATTCTCTGAGTTAGTTTACATGAACAAAGGCTTTTTACATTACCGTGCTATAGCCCAAGAAAAATATATTTATCACACTACTATTTCTAAGTTTTGTTAATAGCAAAACCAAAAGTAATTATATTAATACAGCAAAGTTTTCCAACATTATACATATAGCCTTCATTTTAATATTTGCAAAAGGCCAACTTTATAATATGTATTTATAACAGAACTTATTAGCACCTGCCTCACTAAAAAGGGACCTGTCCCCATCCGCTCGGGTGTCTGGGATCCTGAGCTCGCCTCTCCCTGCCCTGCTCAGAGCCAGGCCGCCACTGTCTGAGATAGAAGCCAGGAAAACAAAGAATCCTCAATTTTTTTCTATTTTGTTTGTTTGTTTTTGTAGTGGGTTGGATTGAGGGTCAACCACTCTCCTGTTCTTCCTCCCCTGATCCTGATACATCAAACAGCTCAGCTATCTCAGTGAGCTTGCTTGGGCAGTTATGTTCCTTGTCACACCAGAGCTGCTCTGGAAAGGCAGCAACTTCTCCTTGGGGTGTTTTCATCCTTCTGTTTTGATGGTGGAATGTCTGTCTATCAATGTATACACACTTACTTAAACTGAGACTCCTCCCTCATTAACTCAAATAATCCCCCTTCGACCTCATTCACAGTATGAAAAAATTCATAAGCCACGAAGTTACCTCTGATCCTCATTAAATAAGAACAGGCCTTTTCTGTCTTTCAACGTTTTACGCCTCTGTCCCTGCTCCCAGATCATCAATTCCATTTTATTGTCTTTTACTGGGACCATTCTGAAAGCAACCATTGGACTTTTTGCTTCTTACACCTGGTTAGCTTCACGTGGTCTCCAGCAAAGACCTTTCCAAATCTCTTCTGTTATGTCCAGGTTTTATATTTTACAGCCCCCTTATTCTTCAATTCCCTCAGTCTCCTCTCTGTCAGTGTTATTCCTTCAGCCATGCCGCCACTGTTTGGGCACATTCCTCTCCTTTTCCCCAGACAGCCTTTCCTCTCCTCCGTCAAGTCCGTCTTTCCCCACGTTCCCTTCAACAGCCCTTTCCATTTCTTCCCCTTTACCCAGGTCTCCCCACTCCCTCCAACCCTCAGCTATTATCTAGCACACTGCTTTGGCTTCCCTGACTTTGCTGGAAGCTCTGCTGGACACGGACTTGGTCTTATTTCAGATTATTAATGGGGTTGGGAACCCCAGGTGGGAGGTGAACTTTGGGTTTCCAGGGCTGCATTGCAGAAATACCAGATCACCACTTGAAGGCTGTTTCTTCTCCCCAGTATGACAACTTGATGTGTTTCACTGGTCCTGAACATCCCTTAGAGCTGCAGAAGTGTCCATTCATGGGAGGGTTATTGATTTATTCCAGAGATGACTCCACCATGGTATTGCCAAGCCAACTGCAGCCAGCAAAGGCAATTTGGCCCAAGGTCGAAGCAAGATCTGCTAGGATGGCTTGGGAAAGGGGTACTGAGTCTTTGGGCATCTGGGCCCGTGGATGGAGTAAGGAGCAGCATGTGGAGCAGCACACAGATAATTGGGAGAAGCCAGCAGCCAGCCAGCTCAGGGTGTTCCAGCAAATGGAATTGGAAGGGGTGAGGGTGACAGACAAAGGGAAGAGCCTCTTCACAAACACAGAGCTTGAGGTGGGCGTTCCACTCCCCATCTGCTCAGCAAATGTGTGGTGACCTCAGCAAGGCTGCCTGGGCCAGAGGGGCTGAGCAAGGAATGTCACATCACACCCTTGGTGTCACCAAGGAGAGACTGAGCCACACATGCACCGTGGGACAACCCTGTGCCACCAGCCTGGGACAACGTGAAGCCCAAAGTGCCTCGGTCTGCTCGTCACCTCAGGCTTTCTGTCTCCCCAGGTCTGCACTGGGGGCTCAGAGCGCACAGAAAGAACTGGTGCAAGATGTTACGGAGGTGCTAAAATTCCTTTATTTCCCCCTGGAAATGCACGCTCAGTGCTGTCGGTCCAAATGCCACTGAGAATCTGGACTCAAACATGTCGTGCAAGAAAGGACAGTTTGGGACAACACGGGAAGGACTCATAGACTTGAGGGCCAGGAGGGACTATTATCATCTAGTCTGACTTTCTGCATAATACAGCTCAGGAAGCTTCAGCTAATAATTTCTACATCAAGACCATAACTTCTGTTTGAGTTATTGCACCAATTTTCAAGAGACATCCAGTCTTGATTTAGAGAGGATAAACTTTGGGTTCTTTTTATCTGTCTTCCAATGTCTGAGCCTTGAGGGTGCACTCACATCTGGCTTTGAGCTCTCTCTGAAAACCTAAAGGCTCGATACTGACTTATCAAAAAATAAATTAAATTAAAGCTGAATTTTTCACAACGCTTTTTCTTTCACATCCATGACTTGGGGCTTTAAACAGTATACCCCAAAATTTGAAGCTTCTGATAAAAGCTCAACTTCTGGCAAAACACCTATTTCCTTCCCAGAGATAAACCGGATTAGTAGTTTCAGAAGGCAACCCCTTTTCTGAAGATTTCCACCCAAGAGGAGGTGACCTGGCAGGCAGCCCCGGCGCCCTCAGACAGCAGAGACTCAGCTCTCACATCCCGCCTGAGATCTGACTGGCTTTTGATCCTAAGCACCCAGAGCCACTGATTAAAAAGGCATAAAAGGGCCCGAATAAAAGGAAGTTTAATAGATGCTGATGTGGGAGTAACCAGGGCTGTCAGGGAGCGATTAAGCTGCCGGATAATCTTCCACCTGGAGCTGTCAGGCCGGTGTCTAATGTTTCATTCAAACAAGGAGCTCTACATTCCTGATGAGTAAATGACAGAGAAGTTTCAATTAGAGCTGCTCTGCGACTCAAATCCTGACATAACCTGATGGTTTACTTTCAGTTCTCCCGCTGTTCTCCGGGGGATGCCGACCCGCTAATGACACCTTTCAGGATGGAGGGCGGATGGCTGCCGCTGATTAGCAGGTAGCCATCAGCGGGGAGGCAGGGCGCACCTTTCCCGAGCTGGGAATTGCCTTTATTACAGACATTTGGATGGGGCAGAAAGGAGCTCCAAGCTGCTAATTTGAGGGAGCTGGTGCTGTTATTCCAGCCGTGCCCAGGGAGGCAGGAGCGAGTTCCTGCAGTGCTGTTAGTGCTCCGCCAGCCTGGCCGCACACCAGGGCCCGAGGGCTCAACCTGCAGAAAGGTTCCCCTTCACCCTTCCACGTGATTCAAAAACAACAAAAAATAATTTGCAAACCCGCCTTGCATTAGAGCAGAGTTCCCCAGGTGAGGGCACGAAGGTAAGAAAAACTATTCAGCTCGACACAAAGCATTGTGCTTGATTGGTATTTCTTGTTTTGAACTTAGCATGAATTAAGAAGTGGTTGAGTACTGTGGAAACAAAATGAAAGCTTTCATTTTGGGTCAAACAGAATGTTTCGGTTGACTGAAGGTGAGTATTTGCTCCTTTTCTCTCATTATAGCGGAAAAATATTTCAGGTCAATATAGAATAGCTCTTGTTTTGTTTTCCAAATGAACTGAAAAACCCATTACACTCACAGCTGCACCTGCAATATCTCGGCTACTCTGCTCCTGAGGTCCCCTATGGAGCTGTCAGCAAAACACAAGAAAAAAGGCAGATTAAACCATACTTTTTCTTGCATGTTCCTTGCTCTTGTAGAGAGGGAAGTGAGCCACACCTCACAAACCTGAACCTCCCTTTGGATCCCACCATACTCTGACCCTTATCTCTAGACAGGGTTCAAGTGAAGCTCAGGAGTTTGACCCTCATTTTTTTAGTGTGAAATAATATTTGAGGGGATGTGGCTCCCCCTGTTACTGCAGGTCACGCTAAAAACAACCAGCCCAGGTGAATCCCCAGGGAATTTCTGTTCCCAGCTCTGTCTGTCCTTGGGTCCCTGCTCTTGGCTGTGCTCCAGCTTCCCATGGATCACCGAGCTGTGCCCTGGCATCACTGGCTGTCACACCCTGCCAAGACACAATGCAGGGACTGGGTTATCATACTGGGACACGTGGGGTTTCTTTCGTGAGCTTGGAGGGACAGATTTGTTAGGAGCTGCAGATTATGAAGAGACTGAGTGCTTCCAGAGTGGCTGGATTTGAAGAAAACAGCCTTTGGTGCTGTGGCTTAGGAGGGTTTGTATGGCAGGAGCGTTTGGATGCCCCTGCAATCTGCATGGCTTGGGATGGGGGCAGCTTTCCAATGGGTGTGTTCCTTCCGTTGTGAGAGGAGCTCGCCTCTCCCTTTTACAAACCAGCCCTGGGTCTGCTGGGAGATAAAACCAGCACTGGGAGATAAAAGAAACAATGGGAAAGATTCCATTGATTGATGAATGGAAAAAGATGTGGGAGACAGTAGCATCTGTGACAAGGCAGAAATGCCTTGGGAGGGATCTCTGACTTAGTCACTCCCCTCAGTGTCCTTGTCCACGGAGCTGCTGTCTCTCATCTGAAATTCCTTCCCTTGTTCCCGAAAGTTCTGTCCCCCCAGCTCCCCCGTTGGTTATCTCCCTTTGTTCCACACCCCCACTGTTCCTCCATTAGTTCCGAACTATGTCATTCCTCTACACCTCTTTCCCTGATTGGACCCTTGTGCCTTNATAAATTCCATAGGAATTCTACTGATTGACACAAGGAAAAGACAAAAGGGGGGGGGGGTGGTATACATTAGAAGGGGTCTGTATTAGGCGATTCAGGAAGTCTATACCTCTCAAGTACCTCAGCCAACGGGGAAAGAGAGAGGGAAATACGGCCGGGAAATCAAGATAAAAATGAGGCTGTGTCCTCCAAAAACTGGAGAAACCCCAGGGGAATGCCCCGTGGCCTCTCCCTTTATTGGGATAAAGTAAAAGGACTCCTCTGTCTCCTTTTTGGACACAAACCTCTGATGTTTGTAGATTAATTTTCCTGACAGTTGGAGAGTGGTCACGGGGGCAAAAAGTAATAATAATAGAAAAGTAAATAAATAATAATAATAATAAAATGTATTAATTTTTAATAATATTTCATTATTAAAAAATAATAAAGTAACTCCACGTAAATAACCCCCTGTGTCAGGGAAAATTACGTGCTTCACAGGTATCCACTTCCCTTTGCATTTCAGCGACTCTCTCCCTGCTCTCCCTTTCGAGTATTCACAACACTTCAAAGATGCAAAGGAGGCAGAGAGCTCTTCGCAGCAATTTGCACCCTCCAAAATCCTGCAGGAGCCCTCAGTTTCTCATGCTAAGGGGTAACAACAGGCTCCTGCATCTGCTGTGCAGCAGAGCTGCTGTTGCACTCCGTGCTGCTCTGCCTTGTGCCAGCTCCTGGTTAAATCCCTTTCCCACTGCCCGGGGGCTGCAGCGCAGGCAGTGACTGATGGTCTTGTGAACTCACTGCCAGATAGGTGAAAATCATTTCCCCACTCTGTTAAACTTGAGAAAAATGGTTCTCAAGCCGGTTTTTGCTTCTCAGGGAGCAGCCCAGTGTGTGTCCACTGCGTTTCCATTCACCTCAGTGCAAAGCAATGGGAAAGCAGGTGGGGAACATCGCTGGGTGTGAATCTGTGGAAGGTCCAACTTAGAAGGTGGACATGAGTGCAGTTTGCTTTTCATTTGGACTGTGAAAGCCCAGCCTGGCTGGGAACAGCCCGATTATCTCTCTCTCTCTTCTCAGCGCTCCTTGGCTCATGCCCATCACCAGTCCCTGTGTGCAACAAACCTCGGGGAAGGAGAGTCAGTTCTGTGTGAGCTTTGCTTTCTTTCCCGGTTGTGTTCTGCAAAGGGACAAATGTGAAGTGGCACCTCTGAGCTCGCTCTGGACCTCAGAAAATGTTGCAAGGAAGGAGCAGGATTTTCTGACTCACTCTTTCCTCTTCGCTGAGCTCTGGAGGCTCCAGCCTGGATTTATTGCCTCTCCTCTCTGCTGTCCATGGGTCTCATGTAAATGAGCACTTGGAGGGTCATTTGGCATTAGTGGCCGTGCAAAGGGGCACAGCCTCAGTCTGAGATTTAAGAGCAGAGCTCCCCTGCTGCAAGGCTTGTCCCTACCACAACTGTGACTCTGTGGACAGCACTTATCGTGTAAAACCCAGTTGGGAAAGAGGACGTATTTTTCCTAGCTTGTAATGATGTCGTGTATTTTGGGAACAAAACTGTTCTGTGAGTTTCCAAGTTGTCAGGATAGACTCATCAGGGAGAAGTAAAATTTGGAGCAAGTGTGCTGTGGACTATGTCTGCTACCTCCCAAGCCTAATCAATAGAAGGGACACAGCCAGTGACAGGGATTTCCATTTGCTCAACTCATCCAGAGCACAGAAAGAGGGAAGAGGAGGCCCGGGGTTTGGATGATATCTATATTTTCATTTTGTCTACATAGGCATTTGAATGATGATAAATATCAAATTATTCCAGTGATAATTTCTGGGTTCTGGTATTTTTAGAAAGCTATTTGTAGAAGCAGAGGCAGGGCTGAATATTTCTTTCCAACAGGCTCATGGAGACTAAAACCTCTCACATGTTTTGGAAGGCAGCAGTAGGAAATGTTTTGTAAGTTTCATTCCTTTTCCTCCTTCTCTTCTCATGTCTGTTCACGTTACCTTTATCTTGACCCTCAGAAGGGCTGCCATATTTTTAGTTTCTTACTTCTCAAATGCCTCCTGCCCTGCTTTTCATGTCTAGGACTGCAACTGCCCCATTGATCTCAGAGACAAATGTGCCATTCTATCTGAGGGATGCAAGTTCAATCCAAACCCACTGATGGAAAAGGCTTGTGCATCTACCACAAGTACACTGAGGTTTTTGGTTTCCCACTGTGCCTTTTCCCAAGGCATGCTTCCCTTCTGGACTGAGTGTGCTTCCAGCATTCCCACATATCAGACATGAAATGAGCTCTGCTGTCCTCACAGTGACGATGCTCCTAGAAACAACCTGGGATGAAAGATTTTGACCCTGGATACAAGGTGCTGCTTTTTCTTTCCCTTTTCAGCTCCCCCAGACCATGCACTGCATGTAACCACTGATGGCTTCAGTCTTTGGGATGTGCTCATAATTTTTGGGAGTGGGAGAGGCACTCAAAGGAGCTCCAGAATGGAACCTACACAATTATTTTGGTTGGAAGGGACCTTAAAGATCATCTTGTTCCAAATCCCCTGGCATGCACAGGGACACCTTCCACTATCCCAGGCTGCTCCCAGCCCCAGTGTCCAACCTGGCCTTGGACACTTCCAGGGATCCAGGGGCAGCCACAGCTGCTCTGGACGCCCTGTGCCAGGGCCTGGCCATCCTCACAGGGAAGAGTTTCTTCCTAACATCCAATCTAAACTTGCTCTCTTTCAGTTCAAAGCCATTCCCCCTTTTCCTGTAACTCCAGGCCCTTACAAATTGTCTCTGCATCTTTCCTGCAGGCTCCCTTCGGGTGCTGTAATGTCGCAATTTAGTCCCTCTGAAGTCTCCTCTTCTCCAGGCTGAACAATGTCAATCTTTGCAGCTTTTCCTCATAGGAGAATTGCCCTGTCCCCCTGCTTGTCTTGGTGACATCCCCTGCACTTTCTCTACAGGACGATGTCCCAGCTGCGCCTTCCCTGCATCTGTGGGTGGTGGTTGTTTTACACCTGGAGGGCAGCAGCAGATTAGACAGAATGAGGCTTTGTTTAATCCAGTTATTTTGCCCTGACCTGTCCTGCTCCCTTTTTGACTGTCTCAGCAAAGGAAAGGCAGTATTTGTAGTGGCTTCCCATGGTTTCCAACACCTGCCCATGCAGGGGAGGTTTTGCTTCTGTGTGCACCACCCACTTCGTCCATTTAACAGAAGCTGTTCCTCAGGCTCTAAGTGGTGAATTGCCACCCAAATGGGCTCTTCCCAGGAGTATCCCAACATGAAAATGCTATGTAATATATGAATATTTATTTCTAAGGAAATTTTTAGAGGATGAGTATGGATTCTTCTTTTCCTGAATAGGATATGGCAAAGCAAGTGTTAAAGTGAGACTTTGCAGACTCCAGCTTGAAGATTTTAGTGTTGCTAACAGGTCTTGGCTTTGACAGAATTAAGTTTTAACTGCAGAGTGAAGAGTTCAGGGCATTCATAGATGGCTGCTGAATTCACAGGCCACATTGGTCTCAAAAAACCCCCCTGAGATAAAGGAGGGTGAGACTGGTGTGATACCAGGACCAGCCGGCAGGGCTGGGTGGAAACTTGGTCTCAACCTTCTTGACTCTCCCTGCATCCCTGACAAAGACAAGTCTGAGAGCAGATGTGACAAAAATCAAGGCCAGAGAGAGAAAACAAGAGGCCAAAGTGGAAGTGTCATCCTTCTGTCCTCTTGTCTCATCTTCTCCACCAGCATGTCCTGGGGGAAAAGCAGGGCATGTGCACAGTCATCTGTGAGCAGGGAGAGCTGGAGGGGATGTCCCCTGAGGGAGTCACTGAAGGAAACATCTCTGGGCAGGCTCTTGGGTCACGTCCCCTGAGCCAGTGTCTGGTTCTGTTGCTCACGCTGCTGAGCCTCCCCTCACCTCAGCCTGCTGGCATTTATTTAGGGCTTTGTTTTATTTCAGACTGGTGGCAAGAGGAGACTGCCGTACAGACGACTCCGGAGTGGAGTCAGTGTGCATAAAAGCCCAGGGAGATGGGAGGCATTTGTCTCTTTAATGTTACCTTGACTCTTTCTGGAGCTATCTATCTGCTGCCAGTGTGTAGGTCCACAAGATGATGAGGCAGATAAAATGGGATGATAAGCTTGTGCTAGAAGACAGCCTATCAACAGACCTGTTGATGTATTGCATTTCTCAACTCAGGTGGATTTAGGGGAGAGGGGAGGATAAATTTTCCCCTAACTTTTTTTGCTGCTCTTAGATATCCATTAGCTCTCCACGGACCATGACTTTCATTTCCCATCAGCTTTGAATTACTCAGTCTGGGACTGAGCTGGAAAGTAATTTTAAGAGACAAAAAAAGAGGTGGGCAGAATCCCACTTTTTTATTTAATTCTGACTGTGACTGGCTTAAATTCTGCCCTTTATCAGGGCTTGCATCAAAAACAGGCTGATGGAGGTGCTTCTACGGGAAGATGAAGGATTTGCCTGGATGGTCAAGGAATTGTGTTCTAGTCCTGCAAGGAAATTAGAGTGACAAAAAAAAATTCAGCAGAGGTGTAATCAGTATTACCTTCAAGATAAAGGCTTTGGTAAGTCAAATCATGTAACAAAAGATGAATAGTACACTGATTTTTGTGTATAGCTGTAGAGGGACCAGGGATCTTTTTCAACCATTTATAACAAAGGCTGCAAGTACCATAAACCCTTAAACTGAGAAGGTTAGGAATGGTTTTGTTCTTCCCACAAATTCAGGCTTTGTCTCTCTCTTTCACCCTGAAATAGTGCTTAAGGACAGAAACAAACCCACTGCTTCACTTGGAGGAAACGAATGGCTCTACATCTACAATGCCCCCTCTAATGGATTTAAACCTCTTTCTAAACTGCAATCCAGGCCCTCTGGGCTGGTTCTCACACCTCCCCAGCCATCCCTCACCCCACTGGCACCAGCGTCCTGTCAGGCAGGGAGCTGGGTCTCCACACGAACACCAGCTGCTGCTTTCCTTTTCAATGGAGCTTTTTCTCTACAAGCAGACACAAAATTCTGTGTTATTTTTCTGACACTGCACGAACGGGAATCTGTGGCAAAGATTTGATAGGAGAGCTGGGTCACGTAGGGAGCTGAGTAATGCAGAGATCTTCACCCACAATGAGCGTAAAATCAGAGAATCACAGAACGGCTGGGATGGGAAGGAGTGTTAAAAATCACCTCTTTCCACACCCCTGCCATGGGCAGGGACACCTTCCACTACCCCAGGCTGCTCCAAGCTCCATCCAGCCTGGCCTTGGACAATTCCAGGGATGGGGCAGCCACAGCTTCTCTGAGTGACCTGTGGCCAGGGCCTCATCACAGGGAAGAATTTCTTCT
>WAAG01042481.1:5998-30812 GCA_013390105.1 Tichodroma muraria | reverse complement strand
TTTTCCGGGCGGCTGTTATCATGAAAAGTTTGTTTTGTCTTGTTTTGTTTCAGTTTTTAGTTCCATAGCGAGTAAAAGATGCTCCAATCTCTAGAAGAATTGAAGAAAGACTATTCTAGAATTGAAAAACTGACTGAAAGTTTCTAAATGTAATTTCTGTATGTTGTTAATGAGAGTGAGAGAAATTTTGGTAATAGAGGAAGAATGTTTGAAAGGTTTCATTCTAATTCTAAGAGTTTGTTAGTTGTTTTTTTTTCCTTCTCCTTCTTTCCTTTTTGTATTAATAATAAAAGTCTGTTCTTTTCAAGTTTAAACCTGCTTTGCTCTTGATTACAAAATTCCTTTTCTTTTGGCAACCCAAACTGATAGTTTTTTTTCCTGTCTGGTTCACAATGAAACCACGACACTGTGCAAGATTAATGGCATCTAGGTGATGGTTCACAAACACCAAATTTAGGTGGAGATGTTATGGAAGTGGAACCAGTGAGGAAAGGTAGTCTGGAGAGTGGCACTGGAGAGACCAGAGACAAGAGTCTGCTGTGGGGAAGACCACAGGTGTGGATTAGCTACTGGTGACACCCACTTCTGCACAAATATGGGGAGGTTGTGTGTGCATGGGTATACACAACCCAATAGCAAGCACCCGATATGCAAGATCCAGTTGCTGATGGGTAAGAATGGGATCAGGTTGTTCTTACTGGTCTTGTTCATGGGTGGGCTGTTTCTGTTGGTGTGGTGCCTGCAGAGGCACTGGTTGCCTGTATGCACAATCCTGGTGGTCATCTGTGCCAGTCCAGAGTGTGTTTGCATTCAGTCATGGGCACTGCGTGCTCAGCCTCATGGGGAGCTGGACCAGGGGACAGGGGACTGCAGCACCCTGGTGCTATCAGACCAGGATGGGAGGAATCCTTTCTGATCTAGATGGTCACCAACCTGTCCTCTCTTAAAACATTTTCTACATTTGACTAGCATTACTTCAGTTGTTCTACTTTAATTGAAACAGTAACATATGTATGTCTGACAACTCATAAGAAGCATTAGCATTCTATATATTAGGGTAAGAAGGGAAAGAGACATTGGACCAATCAGAAAGGAGGTCTGGTGAAGCATGTAAAATATCCACCAGAACATTCTGGACAAATGTGGCCAGTTGCCTTTCTCCAGTGTCAACACTTGATGACACTATTTTATATCTGTATTTCCTTGTATTGAGTAGTTGTGGTAGGTAGTAGGTACTGTAGGGTCTGTGCTGCAACACTGCAAATTGGTGATAGAGTGTTCAAGGAAACCGCTGTCTCTACATGCCAGGAAAAGTGTGCTACTGATACTGGACAGCGAAAATAAAAGCCAGTCTTTAAAACAAACTAATAAAACCATCAAACCCCAAAACTAGCAACCTGTGTGAAGGTAACTTGTAGCATTAGACTAAGGAAGTTGATTATTACACAGGTTGCCTGAACTATGGAGGCTTTGGCAACTTGCACCACATGCATGCCAAATGAATTCAAATTTTTGGGTTTTGTTTCTTTAAAGAGCTGTCTAACTAGCACGCTTCTAAAGCACTACTATTTCTATTATTGGCAGCAAAAGTCTGCTCACTCAAAAATACCACACATATTACCACAATTATGCAGAAGTTCACATGAGCAAAAGGATTCCCTAAATGTTGTTTAAAAACGTTGAAAACACTGAAAAAAATTATATCAGATACTAGCAATTGCTTTTTTAGATAGGTGGGCAGAAGAGGACAATGAGCATATCCTGATGAAATTAATAACTGATTTTGGTTGTTATCAGAAAACAGCATAAAACTCAAAACTAAAGGAATAGTCCTTTAACATGGCCTTATATTTGCAGACTACTTCCATGTTTTATCCTGTAATAAGATTGATGATAATGCCTGTTTTCCAGAAAAAGAAAAACATTTTGCTGATACTATGTGTAAACACTTCAGAAAAAAAAAATTTTCCTCTCCTATCTTTTAACGAAAGCATTTTTTCAAATAGACTTATTCATCATTCTGTGACAGCTTTTAGAAAAGAGCATTTATCCAGTTTTTCCAAAAGCCTGGTCAAATGATATCATCTCCCTGAATATCATCCAATTTAAGTATTTTTATTACGCATATGGTAACTAAAACCACGGATTTTTATGCCACTTTTATATGGCAATCTATACTGCCTTGAGTAATCTGTCTAACAGAGATAATTAGATATGTTTCATTAATATTTGCAAAAGGTTCTAAGGGCATATAGTGGATTAAGTCTGTTTTGCAAATGTGTTGCTTAGATTTCATGTTCTAGGCACTAAAGAAAGAAGTGTCATTTGACTTACAGGAAAACAGGAATGGGAATGATCTGGTTTGCTACCATCTCCAATTCCTTGTTGTTTTATAATCTATCATATAAACTGTGTTCTGTATCCTCCTTTAAATATTTACCAATAATCAGTGTAAATACATTTTGGATTACTCAGTCCAGAGTTCTAGATGCAAACTTGGAAATTAACTCCATTGCTCTAATCCTTAAGGGTCTTCTTTCTTGTAATTTGAATGTATAGTGCCTTTAGGGGTTTTGCCACAAATTACTTTTTGCTTTAAACACTTGCTCCTTCCTGGTGTTTATTCCCTCTTGATCTCACAATTGCTGTATTAGACAAATTTATGTATTCTTGTCTCCCTTAATTTTTTCCCCTCACCAAAATCATTCTAACAGTAGTTTCTGCATTTGTTACAGTTTGAATCCCCCTCTCGAACATGTCTAGCTGCAATAAATAATACTTCCTGATCTCTACAACAGCATTTTCCAGTGACATACCCAAATGATGAAACTCGGATTTCTCTCAGCGAATCAGCTAATAAATCAAGATTCCTCTCTTCAGTCATTTGAACAATTACTTTCAGATCATTGGGAAGATTTTGTAATTAATCCCTAATCATGTCTTTGTGTAAAGAACACAGAATTCAGAGGTCCCCCATTCTTCTTTTATAAGGATAAAGAGCCACTGTAAAAACTAATTCATGCTACACTTCTGCAAATCTCACTACAGCCCTCTAGTTTCTGTATTTTAGGAAGTTCTCGATGTCGGTCGAGAGGTGAGGTCACCACGATGTCAGTGAGGTCCTTTTAACCTTTCCTTACACATCTGTTGCTTTTTTTGTAATGTGGATGTGGTTATTGAGCTAATTTTGCCTCTCTTATACCAGTTTTCAGGTGCATGCATATCACTGAAAGAATTGAGACTTTATAAACTAGACTATAAATCCAGATGATTAAAAATGTCTTCTTTAAACATGTAACACACTTCCTACAATTCTTAGCATCAGCAACAATCACAGTACAAGTGCAGGAGATGTATGTATGTGTGTATATACACACATACATGTCTCTCATATTCACACAGTATTCTATGCCATCATGCTGAATCTTGAAACTGGAACTGGAATAAACCACTTCTGGCTTCTGCTGCCTCTCTCTCCTCTCCTGTCCCTTCAAGTTATTTCCCTGAGAATCCCCCTCAGTCTCATATATATCCACATTCAGCTCTCCAGTAAAAACAATGCTTTTCAGATTTACTGAAAGCAATAGCCTTTCTATAATGCAGCCAATAGACCACTTGCAAATGCTGTCTTGCAAAGATACCCCAAAATAATTTTAGAGTAGGAAAGTCAGGTGCCAGTAGCAGCTTAGCTGTTGTAGCAGAAAGATCAGTCTGAGTTGTAAAACTTGCTTGAGAAGCCAAATAAATTTTCAGATAGTCCATGCTAACCTTTATGATAGCCTAGGAATGGCAGATAATCCAAGGAACTTAAAAGCTCATTAGGGAATAAGACACTGAGTGGTCAGTACGAACACTAAAGTTTTACTCTTCCATGTAGCAGAAGCATTCAGCATTTGTGCTGCGTTCTATGAAAATTCAGCCAAACACTTGACAGAAAATCACTTTTCTATCATTAACATTTACATTAAAACATCATTATGACTTTCAAATATAGTACAATACTTAGTCTGGCAACACGTGGATCACTTAGCTTTTTAATTTGTCGCTGAATGGTATTTACGAAAAAATTCACATTCAGTTCCTAAGCTTTAACAGAGATTTGGGGTGGAGAGGGTGACAGTAAATCCCTCCTTAAAAAATTAACTTAATCTTTTTATGCTTTAGCTTTGCAACCCATAATGAGAATAAACTCAATGTCTTTCTAGCATCTTCTAATTAAAATGTAACCACCTAGTACAGGAGGATCACAGTTTTATGTGGTAGACTTCCTGTGCTCCTGTACAGGAATCAAATAACCCCCCTGCACAAAACAAACAAAGAAACAAAAAATTAGAGTGACCAAAACCCAAATTTGTTGAGCAAATGCCTCTGGAGGTTCAGCTGATCAATTCTTTAAATTTGAGCTCAAAGTCAAACCACAGCACCATTAAGCTAACCGCTACCTGGCTAAATGTTTCACACTGCCAAATCTTGAGCGTGGGCAGTTATGAAACCCTTTCTTTCTAAGGCTGTCTGGGATATGCTCACTCTGAGCATAGCTTGCTGGAAAAGAAGCTTATGGATAAAATCAAGCCATCCAACCAAACTTCCCCCTCCAAGCAGCTCTGTCCAGTCACTCTCCCTAACAGTGCCCAGGCCTTCGGCACAGGCTCAATTGCCTATGCAAGTCACAGAGGCACGGCTGAGAAACCAGCTGTGCATCTATTACACATTATGTTCAGGTGATAGGGTTCCTCCTTCAGGAACAGTGCTCCTGAAGGCTCATGCCATGAAAGCAGCTGTTTCTATGATCTGCCCATTAGCTTGCACTTGCGTTAATTAATTCTAGTCAGGGAAACTAACAGGACTGTCTCAAATGGAGATTGAGTATACTGATGCTAGGATTTCTCTTACCAGGCACTGTTCAAGGCCTTTGGGAAACTTCTGGCGAGTCATAGTGTGACACTCCGGGAAACCAAATCTTTTTCAAGACATAGCCACAATTTTTGCCTGTTTTTGAAGATACTGAAACACCTATTTTTTAATATGTGTATTTTAACTAAAAAGATTCCTGATTGGAAAGTTGCAACTTGTCTGTGTGCAATACCAATGCTATGCTCTTAAGGTTTCCTTCTTAAAGATAGACCATTAGCTCATACTTCCATAAGACACTGTTAAAAGGGTGGAACTGCATCTTCATTGGATGCTAGCAACAGCAATCATGCAACAAAACTTCTAAATGTTGTTACTATGAGCTGCCAGAATCAGCTCCTCGTGGTCCAGCCCAAAATGTCTTTTATCAGTATGGCTTTTCACCAAGTCTCTTCTGTCCAGCTCAAGGCACTGACTGGATTAAACAAAACCAATAAATATGGCAGTGTAGTAGTTTGGCCGTGATTGGCCAATGTGTATTACTGACACTTGATAAAACCAATGAAAGCGTGGGTACGCCTTTTACGATACACTTTTTAAATGCAAACGCGGGAAATCAATTCTCTCTTGGTTTCCGGCAGAGATACAGGTAACAGCTCCTGCCGCACGTTCTCTGCTCCCCCTCCCTCCACGTGGCTGTCGGGCCTGGGGGGGGAGGGGGAAGCAAGTCAGGCTGACCGGGAAAAAAGGAAAAAAAGGACCGCAGAGCCAAGCCACTGATATCTGGCTGATGGAATTCGAGTTTCCTTCCCCTGCAGCATGGTCGGTGAGAAATTCTTCAGGGCTGTCTCGGAGCCACGAAAAAAATCACGCAGATCGGGCAGGGATGGCTTTTCCTGAATAGAGTTCACTCTGGACTGATTTAACCCTAATGAGACCGAGGGGTGGAAAGAAGAATCTACTAATTTTCTTTCTCTCTAACCATAAGAATCCAGCCAGGGCTGAAGCCAATAGTAACTCTGCAGCCCCAGCACGGCTTGTTTTAGTAAATCTGACTGCTTTGGCATGGCTGCTGCCTTTTGTGAACTCTCTAAATATTCAGATGAAACCAGAAAGCTTCTATCCTCTCCGGAGTGAAAGAAAGGACAGAATGAAGACACATAGAGAAACTACGTAAGGATATTCTGCAGTCAGAAATTGAAGGTGATATTTTAAGTGGAAGAGAGATAAGGAGTTGTTTTATTTTTACATTAAAATCTTTTATAAGCTATGGTGATGGACTATAATATAATGAGACAATTTTCCTTTAAACCATAAAAGAATGTGGGGAGATGAACGGTTCAAATTGTAAATCTGAGCAAAAGAACACTATATTGACGGGGCCAGTGTTGAGATGATTGTGACTGTTGAGAAATTTAGACAGAGCAATGAAATTTTGTCCTAGAGAAGAAGATGAAGAAGAGAACTTTTGCTGTTGAACAGTTTTGTCTTTAAAAAAATAAACCCCATGGATCGATTATGGCCCAGAAGTACAGCTATTAAAGAGCTGTGAATATGGGAGGAATTTTCACGATACAAATGTTTTCCGGGCGGCTGTTATCATGAAAAGTTTGTTTTGTCTTGTTTTGTTTCAGTTTTTAGTTCCATAGCGAGTAAAAGATGCTCCAATCTCTAGAAGAATTGAAGAAAGACTATTCTAGAATTGAAAAACTGACTGAAAGTTTCTAAATGTAATTTCTGTATGTTGTTAATGAGAGTGAGAGAAATTTTGGTAATAGAGGAAGAATGTTTGAAAGGTTTCATTCTAATTCTAAGAGTTTGTTGTTTTTTTTTTTCCTTCTTCTTTCCTTTTTGTATTAGTTAATAAAAGTCTGTCCTTTTCAAGTTTAAACCTGCTTTGCTCTTGATTACAAAATTTCTTTTCTTTTGGCAACCCAAATTGATAGTTTTTTCTGTCTGGTTCACACTGAAACCACGACAGGCAGCAAGAAGAAAACACTGCACAAAGGGGATTATAAGCAGGAACAGAAATATGAAGTATCTCTTAGACCCCAGGTAAAACTGTTGTTCCCACCTGGTCAAGCCCAGGAACTGAATTATCTAAAACAGCACTCTTCAGAAATCATCTCTTTATCTTTGAAGTTGTTTCTTGAGACACCTCTCCATATACCCCTGACTTTCTGGTTTACCTTAAGTTTCATCAATGTTTCAGTATTTCCTCCTTTTACGTTTGCTGGATGTTTATGCCAGGAGCTAACTTTAACATGGGCTTCTGCTTTTTTTGAGTGGTTAAAGAGTGCAGCCATAAACAGACACTCTACACTCATTCCTACCAACTGGGCTTGGTATTCATCTCTTCCTTTAGCAACATACCAGTTATGATGACTTTTAGCTATATCTACCATATTTATTATGAATTTTTAACAAATGTTTTTCATCCCTAGATACAAAGAAAAAAACTTGCATCTCAACGTGCAAGGAAGGATATTCTAACACAAAGATGAGTGTCAGACGACTAGGACAATTGAAACAATGTCTCTTCATAAGAGCACAGCTAAAAAACCTGTCTCTTTACACACAGAGACCTAAGCTTATGTTCGAAATGAACAGGCAACCAAAGACATCCAAGACTATATAGACTCCCATAATCAAAAGCAGACAATAAAATGTAGCTTGACAAGGTAGGTAAATTCTAACTCCAACTGAAGAGGTATAGTTGTGGGTCTGCCTACAACCTGTCTCAAAATGTTTTCCAAGTATCTTATCTGGTATGCAAGGGTGGGATATTCCACCTGATCCACAATTCCATCCTGTCACAGAGAATGAGAACAGCATGATTCCAAGACCAACCTCAAACTAGTAAGCACTAGTGATGGGAAGCATACACCTTTCATCTCAATATATTGTGATCTCAAAATACTGAAAGAATATTCAGAATCCAGAAGCACAGCAGAGTTTACATCTGCCTAATATCGGATGAAGAGCTACAGTATGAATTATTTGCACCTTGGGGGCAGCTCACTTCCACTTCCCACAGTTTGACAGAAAAACAGCTCTTCTATGAAGACAGGCTGGGAGACATGGGATTGTTCAGTCTGGAGAAGAGAAGGCTCCAGGGAGATGTTAGAACAGTCTTTCAGTACCTTAAGGGGCCCTACAGGAGACCTGGAGAAAGATGTTTTACAAGGGCTTTCAATGACAGGACAAGGAGCAATGGTTTTAATCTGAAAGAGGCTAGATTTAGATTAGATATCAGGAAGCTCTTTACTCTGAGGGTGGTGAGGCACTGGAAGACACAGGTTGCCCAAAGAAGTTTTGGATGCCCCATCGCAGGAAGCTTTCCAGGCCAGGCTGGATGAAGTTCTGAGCAACATGGTCTAGTGAAAGGTGTCCCTGTGCATGGCAGGTGGGCTGGAACGGAGTGATCTTTAAGGTTCCTTCCAAATCATTCTATGTCCCTAGGAACCAAACCAAAAGCCAGCCTGAGAAAAGAAAAACAAATCAACCCTAAGCCACGTAACTGAAAGCTGAAAACTACATATAGCAGCAATTGTGCATTTCCAGTAGTTTTTATAAATACACATGAAAAAGTTAGGAATAGAGTCAGAGAGAATCAGAAAGATGTTAGGATTGGTTAAAGCAGCATCCTATATCTTCACTGAACATCAGTGTGTCAATCTGCACTATAACTTTAGAAGTTCATTTATTTAAAATATTACTTGGTAGCAGAGCTGCAAATAGCCTTCTCTCTTAAGTGAACCTAAGATTATTTAAAAATTAAAAGAAAAATGGTGCTGTTATGCTGTTAAATTTTTAAACTCTGGCAAGATTTTTACATGCTATTTGTACCCCAAATAATATGCCTATCCAGGTTTTAATTAAGAAACGCTAAATAAATCTCATGAGCAAATGCTTATTTGTATCTGTCTGCTAAATTCCTACTTGTAATTCCAGCTAATTACTTCCCCTGTCAAGAAAATACTGTCTGAAGTCCCAAGATGCCACAGAAGTAGCTCAATAGCTTTCATTTTATGTCTCCCGATGTTTGATACAGAAAATGTAAATTCATTTGTCTACTGCTGGAAGAGACAGAAACTTGAAATAATCTCTGCACTGTCAGCAGGTCTTTACCTTATGTGCTTAATCCCTGTTACCATGGAGATATTTAATTGCGCAGTGACACAGTTTGATTGGTTTATTTTAAATTGAAGTTCTTCTATGGAACGGTCCAGGATTCCAGTGAACTTGAGATAAATGGCTTTCAAAATATTGCAGTGAGTCATAATGTTGTCAGTGACTAGATTAATTTGAATTCAGTTGAACTATTTTTTTACCTGAATCTTTTACATATATGACAATATACAAAAATATGATTCTTAGAATTATATTTGGGAGCTGAGGATTTTGAGAATAATTAGGCATCATTTTATTGTAAGAAAGACAATTAAAAACTAAATGAGAATTAAAATTCAGCAATCTTTTGGTAGTATCATCTTGTCTTTCTAAAACAAATTATCTTCCTGTTCTACAATATCAATCCAGACAAGAACCTTTCACAGGAGGTTTATACTCGATTTTCTTTATAGAAAACTGTAAATATATTAATATGAGAGAAATTAATCCAACAGGATGAATTAGGCTTCCTAAGTGCTGCCTTTCATATACATCAACATGCAGTTCTTTAGTATATGAATACCTACTGGAAATATGGTATTTCCTAGCATGGCATAACTCATTAGGTAACTCATTTTAAATTCTGTACATACACCATGATGAACTGGTAAAAACAGCAACAATATAGTATGCTAAATCTCATGCTTTTTTTTTTTTTTTTTTTTTCCCCCAGCTCTCTAACCCAGCTCCAGCACATTTTTCTCTTAATGTCGTAACTGCAGCTCTAGGGGAAATTTTCACCTACTCCTTGCTGTGAAAGGGTAGTTCCATCATCAACTCTCAGACAGCTTTGCCTTATTTAATTTTTTAAGCTCATGGCCACTAAAGCCCCATTTGCATGCTGCAGAAAACACCTTTTAGGTCTTTCTAGTGCTGTATTCTCCTCTTTATTTTTACATTGCCTGGTTTTATTTCATATGCAGTCTCTGTATTTGCATCAATTGGGATACCAGCATGTGACCCAAGGTAAGACTCAACTTCTTATAAACCACCACTCTTCCAACCACTTGCATGGCTTTGCAGAACCAGAACTCGACACTTTTAATCTCAGCTCTGCAGGGACCACACTGTTTTACAAGAGAGATGCTTGAAAAAACAGACTCCAGTGGGGACTATCACTCTCACATGAACTGTTTACAAGAATTAATTTGTTTTACATTCCCAGGAAGGGTATCTTGGTGCACCAAAGCAATGCTTCTACAGAAGCATTTACATGCTGCAATTCACAGATGAGCTGCTGTTATTCCATATGAAACACCTACCTAGAACACTGTGTACTCCAACAATACTGAGGATTTAATCCTTGCACCTCTGTGTTAATGTGCTCTGTGATCCTAGGCTAGGCTACTTAGATTTTTTTTTCCCCTACACAGGTTCTGTTCCAGAAGTGTTATTCCTTCCTAATCCACCTTCAAACATACAAAAGTAACAGTGTTCAGGATGCAGTATTTCTCTGAATTTCATGGTGTCCCCATTCAGTTTGTATTTGGAGAAAACACAGAGGACTAGCTCAGAAACACCGAATTTGCTATAGCAGAGGCCCAGAGTATGATTCCCTGTAGTCCACTTAGGAATAATTACATACAGGCAACCCAAGGCAAATGACTGAGTAAAAGCTTCTTCTCTTCTGAGGTGTCTCATCCACATTCACACCTTCTTGTATAATCCCCCTCACCTTTCTAATGTGAGAAATACTCTTGGTCCAGCCAGTGAGAGCTCTACGTGTGTGCAGAGGAGACTCAAAAACTGCAAGCCAGAAGAGAGGGAGGGAGCTATGCTGCTGTGACTAGCTCCCTAGTTACAGCACACTAACCAGGTTAGGTACAGCTGCCTTACAATGCAATGAACTCTCCATTTTTCTGTGCTCTAATTAAAATAAAACAACCCCACAAACCGTCATCTCCTTGCTATCATACCCTCCATTACAACAACGATTTATCCCAGCCAGTATTAACATCACTTTGTCTGTCATATTTATGACTGCCATATTTATGGCTAGAGCAACATTTCTTTGTGAAGGAAGGACAATTGTTATATCACCCTCTCTTTTCAGGAGGTTGAGCTGATTTAGCAATACTTTCTTTTTCAGCATACCCAAGTAGTCTCTAGGCAAACTACTGACATAAACAGGTTGCTATACAATTTTCCTTCTGCTCCTTCCTAATTATTCAGGTTTGCTTTAAACAGTCACTTGCATTTGTGTATCCTTGCTGCTGCTCATCTCCTCTAGACCCACTCCTCCTTCCACCATATGATCCTGTCCTTGAGTAGGTCAAACCCTTAGCAACAGAAAGCAAATTGGTATGCAGTCTGAAAGAAGCAGAGTAGCACTTTCTCTAATAGCACACTATTCACATCAACCATCCGTATTAGTGACAAGGGAATGTAAAAAAAAGCCCATAAAAGAGATAGGAAAAATCAAGAATCGCCATACCAATCAGACCTGTTGTCCGCCTGGTCCAGTATTCTTTCTCTGACAGCACTCAGTACCCGCTTCAGAGGAAGGTGCAAGAAACCTTGTAATTATAGAATAACCTGATTAATACAGGAAGTTTCGTCCTAGCCCTAGGCAGTCAGCAGCTGACTCACCCGCTTGTCTGAAACATAAGATTTTATATCTGCTTTAATTTTTTTAATCCTGTGTAATTTAATAGTAAAAGTCTTATTACAAATGTACTTTGCAAATGTACATTTGAATCCTGTGAAGCATTTTAGGCTTTACTGTAACCTGTAGCTGAGAGTTCTATTTGCTAATTATATAGGTTGCACTATTTTTATCACTGTTGAACTGCCTGCCATTCAATCTCATTGGATGTCCCTTTTAGGGACTCGGGAATAAGTGGGCCAGAGAGCATGATTCCACTGCCTTTTTTCCCCTTGGCATCTCACCTGGGAGTGGAGATGCCCGAAGAGGTGCACGGCAGTCAGCCTTTGGCTTGAGGCACTGAACCGGCGCACGGGCTGCCTCCGCTCACAGCCCTCACCCGAAGGAAAGGTGCCCTGCACAAGTGATGAGTGCCCTCATGAACGAAGCAGCAACAGCTGTACTGCTCATCTGTTTGTGAATATCACATAAATCCCCCGTGAATCCAGTCAACATTGTTTCTGTACTTAGAGATGAATGAATGCAATGTGCTCAGTAAAGTGCTATATAATATACCTACAGGGCAGAAGGTGGTTCCTGTGGCTTCTAACTTTCATTATGGCCTTATGTACTGTGGTAGTTTTAAGGTAAAATAACAACAGCCTTTTCAAAACCCAGGAAGATAAACAACACAGTAACAACAATCAAGGCTCTCACTATATTTTACTCATATCCGTTGATGGTTTTCAGAACTTTCCTACAGAGCAAACACCTACAAAACATGTAGAAAACACCTACAAAACACTTACACTACATGTACAAAAAGTTTGGGGTAAGCTAGACATAACAAAAGAAAAGAATAATTTTAAAAAAATGCTGAATGGTCTGATCATCTTCTGAGCATATTTACTTTGAAGTAAACTGATTAGCAGGCTGCAAGCCACAGTTTTGCATCTGGTATAAATTAGTGGTCCTTAATAAGCAGGATGGTTGATTGATAGGCCATTAATAATCATCAATGATTGTGTTGTGTCATTCCACATTGCTGGCCAGCTATGAGAACTGGGTGTACAAGCAGGAGCACCCAGGCCAGACAGGATGCATGCAACAGGCACAGAGGAGAACTTCCAGAAAACACAACTGAGTTCCTCTTCTAAGCACAGCAGGCACTAAAAGAATAACATAAAGACTACTAAAGAAAGTTTAGGTAAGTATTTGAGTATAGAAGAACATCTTAACATTGTTTTATTGCAAAGAAATATTGTACCGTGTATGCTTTGAGAATTTAGGATGCTGTGAGCTACACTAGCTATCAAAGAACACAAACATGTTACCTCTATTTTCTGTACAGGGCAAAAGCTGACATTAAAGAATTTCATGTTTCAGGAATAGCACAGATACTAAGCCAAACAAGGACAACCTAAATGTAACAATTTCACAAGACAAAAATCATGGAGATGATATATGCAGGATAACATACCTTAGAGAAAAGAATTAAGCTTGCCAGATACACTTGGAAGAAGCTTAGAATAATTTTTTGATATTAAATACAAAAGACTAGTAAACAATAAGGCGCTCAGGATATCAAAATATGATGTGACACAGAATCATTTAGGTTGGAAAAGACCTCCATGTCCAACCTTTGATCGATTCCCACTAGTCAACTAGACTACAGCACTAAGTGCCACGTAGAACCATTTCTTGAAGACCTCCAGGGGCGGTGACTCAACCTGGACAGTCTGTTCCAATGTTTAACAACCCTTTACATGAAAAAATTCTTCCTGATGTCCACCCTGAACCTCCCCTAGTGCAGCTTGAGGCTATGTCCTCTCATTCTGTCACTAGTTACTTGGGAGAAGAGGCCAATTCTTATCTTGCTATAACTTTTTTAGGTAGTTGAGAAAAGCAGTAACATCTCCCCACAGTCTCCTTTTCTCCAGGTTAACACCCCAGCTCCCTCAGCAGCTCCTCATGTGGTTCAACTCTCTAGACCCTTCACCAGCTCTGTTGCCCTTCTCTGAACACACTCCAGCACCTCAATGTCTTTCTTGAAGTGAGGAGCCCAGAACTGAACACAGAACTGGAGGTGTGGCCTCACCAGTGGCCAATACAGGGGGACAATTACTTCCCTGGTTCTGATGGTTGTACTATTTTTGACGCAATTCAGGATGCTGTTGACCTTCTTGGCCACCTGGGCACACACCTGTTCACGTTCAGCCTACTGTCAACCAACATCCTCAGGTCCTTTTCTACTGGCCTGCTTTCCAATCACTCTCCCTAAGCCTGTAGTGCTGCAGGGAGTGTTGTGGCTGAAGTGCAGGAGCCAGCAACTTGGACTTGTTCAACTGTCCCTGTCTGACCATCCAGACCATCACTCTGTCACATTCACACCACCTTAGCTGGGACCAAGGCCCCCTCCCAGCTACACACCCCACACCCACAGTCAGACCAGGTTTCCTTACCAGCTCAACCCTAAGGTTCCCATAGCAGAGTCTCACAGGTCCTGATGTTTTGAATAATTTAACCATGGTGCAATAACAAAATAACAGCTTGAGCTGGATGCCTCTGAGGTGGGACTTTGAAAGAAGAAAATCTGGGTTTTTATATCCTTACAGTCTAAGCACAGAGAAGTCTGGGATCCTTGGCTCCTGCTGTGTCTCTGAGTGTCTGGACAAGCCAGTGGGCCACAAGTCCCCATGCCCTTTGTCATGCAAAGGGTTGGCAGTTCATGGCCTCTTGCCTGCAATGCCAGCTCCCACCCCACAGAGCTCAACCTGCAGCTCACACTGCAGCTGCACACCGAGCTACCTGCAGTGGGTGTATTCCTCAACAGAACCTCACAACACTGGCCTCACACCATCGATCCAGCCTGTCCAGATCCCTCTGCAGAGTCTTCCAACCCTCCAGCAGATTAACACTCCCACCCCACTTAGTATCATCCGTGAACTTACTGAGGGTGCCCTTGACCCCCTCATCCCAATCACCAGTGAAGACATTAAACAGGACTGGCCCCAGTACTGAGCTCTGGGCAGCCCTACTAGTGACCAGCCTCCAACTGGATGTGATACCATTTACTACCATTCTCTGGGCTCAGCCATCCAGCCGCTTTTTAATACAGTCAAGAGAATACCTGTCCAAGATGTGGGCTGCCAACTCTTCCATGAGAATGCCATGGAAGACAATATCAAAGACTTTGCTGAAGTCCAAGTAGCCTACATCCTCAGAGCTTCCCTCATCCACTAGGTGGGTCACTTAGTCATTTCAAGTGCTCTAGCAACTATGTCATATTAACACAAATAAAATTCAAAAAGACTTTTGACAAGTAGTACTCTCCCAGTTCTGCTGTGCACTCTGGAGACTGACCCGTAGTTTCAAGCCAAGCAGTAATAATGCTGCAGGCTTTGATCTCTGGGTGTGCTTCCTTCAATTTCTTGCCTGGGATCCCAACAGTTTGCTCGGTTTGTTCCAGACTGGAGCACAGAAGCCAGCTAATATGCACAAAGTACAGATGGTCGGGGTCCTTGGAGTCTAATAGGGAACAAACCAAAATGGAAACACAGACAGACCTAATCATCCTCTCACAGGCTATAGCAAGAATAAGTAAACACAACCAATAAAAATAATAAAGCAAAATAAACACAATCAATAGCACTTCTTGCAAGCAAGGATATGGCAATAGACTGACCTAACAGATCCCTCTATCTTGAGAATCTAATAACTAACTACACCTTAGTGGGACCAGTGTTACTTTAAGTCCACATAAGAGGGGCTACGCTTCCTTCCAGTTAATTTTATTTCACATTCTCTGGTCTTTTTTTGAATGACAGAAACCAGATCCATGAAAATACCAAAATATCTCATTCCTTAGGAATTAAACAGCAGTGGGAATCAAAAAGGTATGATTTTTAAAGGCAGTAAATGTTGCTTCAACTTGCACCTTAATGAGCAGTTGCAGGGCAGCTTTAGACAGTACAACTCTGTTGCAACCCTGTTCTCAAACCACTCAGATATTTCAGTGTGGCAGCACTGCTGCTCATCACCTGGTATTAGCCATGGTCTGAGCAGGAGGCTGGACAGACTGACCTTCAGAGGATTCTTCCATGCTAAACTATTCTGCAACTTCATCAGACCATGCAAAGGACTGGCTTAGAGCAAAACCGACATAAAATTTATTGCTTTCTCCATAAGATTGACTTTTTATTAGCTTTTGCCCATTTATTTCCCTCTATCAACTTCCCTCCAGATCTGACAAGCAGCAAGATTTCCACAAGGGAAAGGACCAAAAATGTACAGGTCCAAAAATCAGTAAGATCACAACAGTGGCAAAAATAAGGACCTAAAATTGCTATGAGGCTAAACCTTTTGTACACAAAATCAGTCAAAACCTTCTGCTCCACATACTATCTCTCTGGAATACTATATTCACACAAAACCATTTCTAATAAGTGTCATGCTTTTATTCAAATTAACGTTTCAGAATTTCTCATCATCATACACTACGCAGCATACATAATAGATGCAAATAAAACATTTAGGACTTTAAAGTGGTTAAATATACCATCTTAAAAATATTTCATATTAAAAGTCCAATTTAATACAGCTTGTGGAGTACAGAAACATGCTGGGAGAATACTAGATGATTGCCATCATCCCATACTGAAATGTATTACTTGTATAACTTGTCTCATAACGCTATTTCAAGTAAAAGGGGCAAGTTAAAAGGGAATGGGTGAAGTTCTGAAACTTTAATTTACCATGGCCTAAACTTAAGAAAAAATATTTTAGAGGTTTTCGAAATGACCCTGGTTGTGCCATCTGTATAGAAGCGATAATGAATTCACAGCAACATCTGAAAATATTTTGATAAAAGATTCTTCTCACAGTTTTACAAAAGCACTGCCTGGTGATGGAAGCTGCCTCTGATTAGCTCATGTCATAAGGGCTTTCAGAGATTTGAAAGAAATCAAATTTGCTTCAGCAGAAAGAATAAACATCTCTTCCCATTCATACCTTAAAGCATTTGCACCAACACTATATAATTACATTTCATTTCACCAGAAGATTCTCCTGGATTCTCTATTCCTCCCACAATTTCAAAATTACAATATGTCTGCTTGCAGTTGAATGGATATGTACATATAGCACAAAGTAATTTATTTAATTAAAAAGCAGTTAATGTCACTATGAATTATGTTACATCCTTGTACAGAACTCATGCATACATTTCATTGTGATAATACCTGGCTTATACATCTTTAATCAAAAACAAGCAAAGTATTTGAATTGCTTTTTCTCCTTCAGTGTGATGCAATTTGTTAATCTGCATGGCTATAAAAGGCTTTAGAGACAATAAAAAATGCTGTCTCACTGATCTCTCTCCTGTCTTTATTGGCATAACTGTCAACAATCATCTCACTATATCATTCCTAAAATCTAGGTGTGAAAATGAATGAAAGAAAATTAAACTCTGTTTTTATTTATACAGTCTCAGGTAGTATTTGCAAAAACAGTGGTTTTGAAAGCTGGAGAGATCACCTCTGCCAAATAACAGTCACTGTAAGGACAGATACTACGTACACCTCCACAGAGGAATCGCTGGCAAGTCACTGGTTCTATTTGGTCTTTGGCCATTCTTCTAAAACCAAGATATATGCCACAGAACCACCCAGTGACATTGTAGTAGCCACCTGGGCTGATGTTCCCTAGTAATGGTGGATGGCTGGTGGCTCAGTGCAGCAGTATGTGGTTCCAAATGGTTTCCTGATTTCATTCTGTTTCCAAAAGTACTGGCCTTTACTGCATTCCTGGGCAGCATCATTTCTGGAAGCACATCTGTGGACATGCTACAGCCAATGCTATTGCTGTAAAACATTTGAAACTATATGAATACGCCACGACAATGTACTATAGGAATATGTACTATAAACCACGCAGTGTGTAGGTACGTAGCAGAGTTCAACTTGCCCTGGAACTGCTCAGAGATTCCAGTGGGTTGGGAAGTCTGGCACAAAACATCAAAGGCTTCTACAGATCAGTTTCTACAGAGGCCTCATGCTCTTTACCTCTCAGAGCAGGCTATTTTTCTCCACGTAGCGGAAGACCAGAGCCCAAAAGAGCATGAAAAACAAGCACCTTGTAAGAGCATGAGAAAAAAACCCCAAAACAACCATCTCAACAACAAAACAACCACAGACCTGATATTACTTAAGGCATAATTTGCCACTCTCTGTTATGGATGTTTTTTTCCCTAGATGCAGTTTTCTCAATTTAAGAAAGGGATGTGGCACTTTAAGGTATTAAAAGCCATTAAAAAAAAAAAAAAAAAAACCAACAAAATAATCATTAGCTACAGAGGATTAGTAAACATTCCCAAATTGCAAAATTAATGAGTACTAAGGCACTGCATTTTGTAATCTACAGCTGTTGACAGCTAAACAACAAGTGCAGCATCCCATTATGTGACCAGTGAGAAAAGAAGAGCAATCAAATGTAGCGCCTGTTCTCAGAACCAGGATATTAATCTTTCAAATGAATCTCATTCACACAGATGAGAACATACCAACAGTCTGCAGAAAATAAGAATGAGATTAGCAGGTATCCTCACTAACTTGAGTAACAGAAACAACAGTCTCACATCTGCACAGTACTTTGGAGGCTCATCTATACTTCTTGACAAGCCTGATTAACTCAGGCAGAAAACCTATGCTAATACAGTTATATTGTGCCTGGCATTCAGCTTCACATTGTCCATCTTTCAGACATCCAAAGCATGACAAACACTTGTTGAAGCAAGAAAACAACATTTCAAAGTCAGCTTCTGAGCCCTCATTAACCCAGAAAATTTGTTCCAATTTGGACAGGTCTGAAATTGCTCTAAATCTGGAAAGCCTTCAGGTCACCAGGCTGCTACAAATCTTGTTTTGGCTCCGAAAGTAAATGCCTCCTAGGAAGCCAAGGTAGACCCTGGGGGCAAAAGGGGTAGGGAAGCAAACCACAGTAACAGGGATCTTCAGTCTTATGCTTTGCAATTCTTTTTTTTTTTCAGTCGAAGGATCTTGGAGAATTAAAGACTTTTAACAGTCATTTAAAAATATGTTTGATCCTTCTACTCTGTGTTAAAAGAATTCTAATTCTCATCCCTGACTTTTTCAAGTACCTGCAAGTTTCTAAATAGGTAGATAAAGGCAAAATTAAATAATAATTAAAAAAACCCAAAACTTCACAAGAACAGAAACAAAATGCTGACCTCAAAAATGAATTGTAAACTAAAGCCACGAATGACAAGCAGCCAATGGTTCTGCTAACCCACTACCATCACCCCTTATTAGTGAAGAAGTTCCAAAGTCATCTAAGAGTACATTTATTAGAATAGCAAAATGTATTTTATCCAAGGCACCTCAGTGATTTAAAAATAATTACGCACAGTTTACAATGGGAAAAGAAAATCCAATTATATTTACAACTATATCATACACATTGACATTTATTTTTTAAAACAGAGCTAAAAGCTATGGGAAAGCTAAGAATGAGTATATTTACTATACAAGATCCAAACACACACTTTCTTATTACCAGTATAATGAATATATTAGACAAATCAAAAGACCTCACATTGATGCCTTGGACTGGCTACCTAAAACAGAGGCTAGACAAAATTAAGAGAATAAAAGAGGGTATTTATTAAAGGCCTTCAACAGGTACACCTTGGGCAGTCAAAGCCTCCGAGGGGCTACACCCAAGGTGGACGAGGGTCACAAGTTTTTCCTACAGTTAAAAGTTTGGTCCATATACATATCAGGGGTTAATCCTGCAATTACAGGTAATGAAGTCATTTACTCCAAGTTTGCCCCCTCCCACTTCACTGTTGTTTACATCTCTTGGGGTCTGAGAGAATAAAGTGTCCTTGAGTTTCAGGCCTAGAGAATAAAATTTATTCTCTTTTTTTCTCTGAATAAAATGGGAGAACAGTAGCTGACAAGCTGGGGAGTTTTAGAGTTATACACTAAAGCAGTACAGGATCTGAAAAATATAAAAGCTAAATCCAAAGGCATCAACATGGCAGAGACAGAGGAGAGTTAGAAGTCTCAGTCCGAACTGACCTTCTGCCTCATTCTTTAAACGTGGCATTTTTACTTTTTATCTTTTGTTAATGACCTTACTTCTAATTCCCAAAGAATTACAGGTCCTTATGTTTTCAACATTCTCTTGAGCAAATGAAGTAACCAAGGACCAAAGCAGAGTGCAGAAAGCACAGAGCTATCCCTGGGCCATAAATCAGACCACTGAACTTTAACCGTGCAGGGCTGAAGCAGGAATGAGGATTCCAAGGCAATGCAGTGGAGAGCAGGGCCTCAGTGCTGTGCCCCACACTGCACAGCGCACGCTGCCCACTTACCTGATGAAGTAGTCTCTTCCATCTCTGTTTGCCGTCATCTCCCATCCATAAGGTGTCCCCTGGTTCAAGCTCCAGGTCCCTGAAGGGTGAGGCCAGCCTGAAGACTTATTCCTGTGGCTGCAATTTTGGAAAACAGGGTAGGGAAAAGACAGGGAAAAAAAAAGTTATTTCTCTCTTGTATTTCATATGATTCACTTGACATCCAAGTACTTTCACAGTTGTGAAATACAGAGTCAAAACCCAGGCAAGGGAACAGAGGTTAGCAGATCTATTTGCATTTATGATATTCTTTCAGTCAGTAGCAAGATACGCTTTCATTTCAAACAGTCTGAGTTCAAACCTTTGGTTGGTGAATTTGTCATTCTCCATCAGTCCCCACATATACAGTGCTATTTTTCAGTAGTTTTTAATAAAAGGAATGGGAAGCATATTCATTCATGTCCATTCCTTGTTCAAATTCCAGTTCTCAGTTTTAGGGAAAAAAAAAGAATCAATCAAACCAAACCACCCACTACATCACTGCAGATCACACACGCGGTGCAACACCTGGCACAAGGAGCATCAACCTTCTCTCCGTAAGGAAACCACTTTTTGTTTCTTGTGCTGGAATGAAGGAAGGCCATGACATTGCTGCATAACTCTCTAAATTGACTGAATATGTAAATCTTGTTGCACTTGATCATTATCCATTAAGCTCCCCCACCAAATAACCTTTAAACGGCTGCAGCATCTCTGAGCCCACACACTGTTATAGCCCACTGCTGCAGCACTCTCTGCTAGTATTACCACTCCCAAAGAAGGGCCCAGCAGCACTCCCAAGTGACAGTGTTTCTCCACTAATCTGAAATATTTTGTGAGGTACTTTCTACTGAATCCATACAAAAAAAGATACAGCTAGCAAGGATCCACCATAATTTCCCACAGGAATCCCCAACCTTTGCACACATGCTTTTCCCCTCTCTTGCAGGGATTAAGCTAGACATTACTGCACATTCCCACTTTCTCCTGTGGGACTTAAAAGGTTCAGAAGACAACAAACAAGTCTTTTAGAAAATTACTCAAGCCATTAATATCTATCTACAATCTGAAAAAGGGAAAGAGTAGGAAGAAAAGGCAGGGCAACCAACAAAGCTAAAGGCCAGACAAGAGAGGTAAGAGCATGTGACAGACAGGCAAATAGGAATGAACACCCAGCACTGAATACAATCTGAAATTTTGACATGAAAACCAAAACCCCACAAAATAAGGGCATGTTTTGAATTAGCTGTCTTCCCCATTTCTGTCTTTTTTCCACCCATCAAATATATTACAGCTTAGTTTTATATGCTAGATTTATTTAAGTTCAAATCGTAGCAAAGAATTTACTACTTCTTGCCACAGATAGAGACATAAGAACTTATTTATTTTCTTTAGAGAAACAGAGCACAATGTAACCTGACAAACTCTCCTGAAGGAACAGAACTGGTCTCCATGGACAACTCAACAACTGATTGTAAATTGCTAAATTCAATGAAGTTGTGCATAATTAATCTTTCCCAAAGGAGGAATGTATCATTAAAAAACAAACTAGATGCTTCACCCTCCCCCTTCATTTCAAGGATTAATCACAATATAGAAAAAATATGATGCTTCAAAATATAATTTACATGTAAAGTAGAGCATTACAATGGAATGCTAGGTATCATTTGTCTTATCAATTACGTTAAATATTCTATCTTCAAGGAGCACATAAACATTTCTGTTAGCATATTCAAACACTGGTATTTACCATAAGGCATGGCTTAAGTCTAATATTGAAAATGCTAGAACTTTTAAAAAACATTAGTTCTTCAAGGCTAATCAAACACATAAATGTCAGATATGCTACACTACCCCAGATAAATGCAAGCAATCCACTTCTTATCCAAGGAATTGATTAGAAAAGAGTCATACAAGGAACAAATCCAAAATACTTTCAACACTTTCTCACACAGCTTCTTGTTAAGCTGAGCATAAACAATCTTTTTTCTCCATATGCTTGAGAGACAAAGAAAGGGTCCCTTCTTTTAGACCGGAGCCATTCTACAATGCGAGAATGTCAGCTTAATTACATCTACAGACTTCAAATAACACTTTAGAGTATTTGGAATCCTAACCACTTCAGTTAACTAAATACACTAGAATGTAACCTTCTTTATCAAGACTGTATAAATGGATACCCATCCATTTAACAGTTTTCATTTTAATTAGATGTGTTTCACAAACCCTGTGCTATAGTTTCACCATCTGTTAAATGGATACAGTGACATTTAAATTCCCAAATAAAGTACGTCAAACTATTGGATAATTTGTAGGAGACTAGGACACTGATGATGATCAATATTGTAACTCTCTGCATTCAAATTAAGGGCTCATCTTTGTCTGGATTATACCATTAGTGGATTTTAAGGTAAATCTAATTCCCTTGAAAGCTTCCTTTGAGCCCTTAAAACATTAACGGTGTCAAAACCATATCGTATATGACAGGTAATAACTGTCCTACTTAACTATAAATATGTCTACATTTGATCTACTCCTCCAGACTTTCTTATAATCAGTGGGATACAAATTAGCACTTGATACACTGTATGCACCTACATTAGATGTGTGCAAATTGACAGTGGCTCCACAGGGCAAAAAGACATAATTTTCCTACAACTATTGTGCAATTCAATAATAAACAATCACATCATAACAATAAAGCAAGGTCTTTACACTCAGAGGTGACTAGGATTCCCAGCTTCCTGTACAGACTGAAAAAAGGAGCAAGTGAACTGCATTTTTTTCTACACCTCCCATCACTTGTTGAATATAATTCTGCTTGTCTGCAAGAATTCTATTCAGTGGCCACTATGAAGGGCAAAAGATGACAAAGAGGAGATAAATGCCAGAAATTATAAGTCAGGCATTTCACCTGGGGGAAGAACAAAGCAACCTTGGTAATATTTCACTATTATTTCAATATTTCAATATTTCACCTTCATCAAGAGGATGCCTTAGTTGCGAGTAAGATCATCAGGCCCTGGGAGATCCCAGTCCTAATCCTACCTCCATGCTGGTGATCTTGGATAAATCCCTCAGCTCACTGATCACCATTTGCCATTTCCTTCCTGCATAGGCACAGGAGGAGCACACCAAGACTGCCTAGATTTATGGAACACTTGCACAGTTACAAAGACTGTAAAGACAAAGAAAATGCACCTTCTACTTCAGCAAGCCTGGCTGCAGAGGCAGTACTGGCACTGCTGTTACTCACTGCCTGCTGTCCATCACCCTCCCTGCCTGCTCACGGCAATGGGACTGGCTGCTGGAGAGCCTTTGGGAGCACAGTTCTTAGGTGTCAAACTTCACCGTGATAGCTAGGAAAGCATCATGCCAGCAGAGGTCTGAAAACAAGGCAGATTAGCTAAAATATCCCCTCAATCTGCTTTTGACATTCCTGCTGCAGAAATACAAAACCTGATCTCTCCGAATTGTTTCACATTAAACAATCAGTTCATTAAATCACCGAAGTGGTGTTTACTGAAGTGGTGTGTAAGGAATCAATGTCCCCTGTGGGAGGATATTGTGATTGATAATGCAACAGCTCTGCCACAGTGAACATCTTCAGGTCAGCCTTTTTTCTGCCCATGCTTGAGGAATGACCTGAAACATGAGATCACATGTAAAGTCTCCGGCACCGTATCAGTATGTGATATACAGAACATGCTCAGCATAAACCATGTCTTAACAAGAAGTGCAAATCTGTAGTATTATCCACTTAGTTTTTAAAGATCAAAACTAGAACAGTTTGAATTTTTAAAGCATTAATTAAAGCCTAATGTCCAGAAGAGTTCAGATAGTGTTAATGATGAACTCAGAAAGCAACACCATTTTTTCTTTCCAATGTGGAAAAAACAAATATTTAAATAGGTCGAAAAATTCAATTTAAAAAGAAGTAGTATCTACAGAGTCAGCCAATAAGTATGTAATATTGCCCAAAACCTGTTTTTCTAACCATCAATTGGAGATTCCTCTCAACAGGTCTTTGCTATAGAAATCTTGACAGACCTTTTAGCTGTGCCACCTCTATAGTCCAAGCCTGTAAATTTTGTTATAAATGTAGTGCTTCCCTGAACTAGTGGAAATTAAGTTCTCAGTCTGTAATTTTAAAAAAGCATAAACTGGCACTGACACAAAAGCAGTATTTCCATTCTCCCAACATCTCCTGCTTCACAGCACAGTTGCTCCTATGCCAATGAAAGTAAACTGGTTCACCTTAAAATTAACAGCTTTTTTTTTTTCCATTCAGTTTCATCTCTGCTTACTTCATGACCTCACAGATGGTCACATGGCAGCAAAAAGGAATGGCAAAATCAAAACTGCATTCTTCAGATATAGTTCTTAGGCAAAGACAGAAAGCACTCAGTTAAATGGAATGTCCCAATTGTATTTACCACATTCATACCTAATGGAGCACAATACTCAGCATATCTTCCAAAATGTTCCCATCCAAACAGCTCCCCTTGAAAACTCACCCTCAATGCAACTACAAAAAACCCCAAAACCTTAGCTTTTCTTTACTCTGCCTTATTTTCTCCCAGTGTTGCTTTTAGTTAATATCTGTTAGCTCATGGGCTATCAAAAACTGAAATTACCCACAGAGTTTCTGACAAAAATCTTCATAATTGTTTGAAATATCTGTATGTGGAACCATGTGGAGCCCTATGATTTTCCTAAATATAAATAATTTGAAATATTATTATTCTATGCATACTTTCTCTTTAGGTACTAGTAACTTTTTAAGCATCTAC
>WAAG01042478.1:28628-44518 GCA_013390105.1 Tichodroma muraria | reverse complement strand
CCCCCCCCCCCCCGCAAAGGATTATCCTGCTCCTGATCCCTCCCTTACCGATGCACTCCACACTGGACCGAATGGGGACCCAGGCACCTCTGGAGTCTCTTCCATGCCAAAATCCATTGTACAGAGATGTCGCATAATCATAGTACTGCAATTCACTCTGACACTTGATTTCAGTGAAGGATGGCTGGAAACCTTCAGGGCAGCTCAGCATCACATCTTCATTCTTCTTATAATGCTCCTTGTCTGGTGCCAGCTGGAGTCTGGAGTCCCACAGGGGCCTTTGGCACACTTCTGGCAGAGGTGAAGGTGAGTGTTAGATGGGCTGGGAGGTGATGAGATGATGATGAAGTGGGTATGGGTGAGTGGTGGGAGAGAAATCCCCAGCAAGCCCTCCAGCCTCTGCAGGGAGAGGGAAGGTGGCAAAACCTTCTGCTGGGATGTGACCTGAGGGCAAGGCTTGTTGGGAAGGAGCTTTCCTTGTGCTTGTAAAGTGTGAAGGATCACTCATCCATGAACCTGCCTCTATCCACACACTTCTGTCTGTGGACACTCCTATCCACCTTCCACAGTCCAAAGCAGGGATGCTCCCATCTTATCTCTCTCTGTCCTTCTCTTCTGAGCAGTGCCATATACTGCCATGCCCCTGCTGAGCACAGCTCTGTCTCTGCCTGGGACAGTTTTGCATCCCCATCCCCTGATGAACAGCATTGCTCCTCCCCCCATGTCTTTCCCATACAGCCTCCTGTTCTTGTGCCAAGGGCTGAGCCAGTCCTGCACTATCAGGGCTCCCTTCATTACCCTCTGCTCCAGCTCCTGCAGGTGCAGGAGATGTCCCCCAGGTCCCTTATCCATGGTCCAGCAGGGAAAAAAGCAGCCCTGTGCATTCAGAGCGGCACCTGGAGGCAAAGATGATGGAACCTCCATGGGCACCTGGGTGGCAGCCTCGGCTCCTGCCCCTGTCCTGTACACCTGGCTGGGAGCCCCAGACTTGGCCTGCTCAGGAACCACTGCAGGAGATTTCAGCTTGCCCAGCTGGTTCTGCATGGTCTGTTATCTCCTGGCTGGGTTGTCCTCTTCAGCAGTTTGCACAGGCAACACAGCCCCAGGGAGAGTGAAGGCAGAGGGGAGACACAGGAGAGCTGCTGCAGCCTCACTTACCCATACACAGCACATCTGTCTCAATGCGTGTCCAGGCATCTGTGCTGCTCCTGCCCCACCAGGCATCCACATGGACTGGTTTTCCAGAACTCACTCTCTGAAATTCCTCTGTACATTTGACCTCAGGGAAGGAGGGTTCAAGACCTTCAGGACAGGTCAGTATCAGTTCTCTATTCTGTGGGTACTCAGTTTCATTCTCTGAAAACTGAAGTCTTGCATCCCACTGAGGTTTTGGGCATTTTTCTGCCAGGGAGAAAGCGTGAGAGTCCTTCTCAGTGAGGGAATGCTCGGGCGGGAGAGGGACCAAGGTTTTTGCATGATGAACTCTGGTTAAGGTCAGCATTCCACACCATGAGGAAACCCAAGGGGCCCCAAGAACAGGAAAAGAGCATGTGCCTGGGCAAGGAGGTGATACAGGACACTGGGAGAGAGGCAAACCAAGGGGCAGGAACTGTCCCTCTCCAACTTCCCCATGACGTACAACTCAGTAATAGATTCAGAGGAGATGTAGGGACAGAGAAAACCTGTCCCACATTGAAGGCTTCTAACCTTCTCCACCTTGGAGACTGCTCCCAGCTGAGACCTTACTCTGAGCTGTGCCCAAGGTGTCCCACAGATACGGCAGGATGTCCAGGTCCCCTCCGCAAAGAGAAGTGCATGTAACAGGGGACACCTACTGGTTCCTAACTTACCTGTGGTGCAGATCAGGTTCTGTGCCAACCTATGCCATGTTCCCCCAATTTCCAACACCTCCCAAGCATCCTTCCAGTTTGGAGAAGTCCTGTTTGCACATCTGATCATAGCAAAGGGAGGAGCGTCGTTCTTAAAGCAGCTCAGTGTCACCTCTTCACTGACCCAGTAAAAACTTTGGTTTGGGCTAAACTGGAGCTGTGAGTCCCACTGGGGCTGCTGGCATCTCTCTGCATAGAGGAGAGGAAAAGGAGCACATGTAAGCAGAATGGGAAGATATTTGCTGGGATATCTCTTGCTCTGATTTTGACAGGGCCCATTTCCTTTGGTTACCACATTCAACTCCTGATCTCTCTCCTGCAGCCTAGAAGAGAGCTATTGGTGGCAGCAGACTACCCCAAGAGCAGTCCCATCCATGCCTACTACAGTCTTGCAGGCCCCACAACTAAGGCTCCATTTGGAAAAGGCTGGGCAGGGACTGAATTCCTTCCCAGTCTTCACACAGAGTTCCATCCCCTCCCACCATCTTGGCCATATGCCCATTCATCTTTTGAAGGCACAGGGCTTACAGTAGCCCTCAGTGCAGGGACCCTTGTTCCTGCCTTTGAACCCCTCCCAGGAACACAGACCCCAGCAGGTGCCTACAGCAAGGTGCTGAGACAAAGAGCATTGTCACTGCCAGGACGTGGAGAAAGCAAAGGCATCCAGGTCTCCCATTCCTGCACTGCCATGTGCATGACCAGATCATGGGGGGTCTGTCACCAGCTCAGGACCCTGGGTCAGGGTGGTGCAGGGCTGTGCTTACCCTTGCAGCTGGCAGTCTCATTCCACAGCACCTGGGCCCCTCTGGAAATGCATTGGATCTGTGGCACGGATGGCACAAACTCTCCAGCACAGCTGAGCTGCACCACTTTGTTCAAGGCATAGCTGCTCTTCTTCGGGTTAAACCGCAGTTTGGGGTCCCAGTTGGAGGGAGCTTTACATTTTCCTGTGTGCAAAGGCCAGGAGGCAGAGCCTGAGGGTCACTGGGCTCCAGCAGCATCCTTGAGGATGAGGGTGTTGCATCCAGAGGGGTGGCAGAGATGGCACCTCCCAGGGTGAGCCCCATCCCCCAGATGCTTTATCCCTCCTTACACCCTCAGGGGCAGTGCAGGAGGGTTATCCACAGCCCCTCCTGCCCACCCGCTGCTGTGGAGATACCCCACAGATCCAGAGGAATCCAGCAGCCTGGGGGATGCTGCTCTCTCCCACAAGTACAGGGGCTGTGGGAGTGCACCAGACTCTCTGCTGGCACCAATCATTGGCATTCCTGTCATTCTGCTGGACACAATCTGCTCACTGCTGGACACCCACAAGCACACTTGTTTGGAGCAAAATCCCACTCAAGTTGCCACTTCACTTTTGGTCTGGATGTTACACTTGTTATTTCCTCTTCTCCATCTCTCTCGCAAAATATCTGCTGGCTCCTAGGAACAGTTACCTCCCGTCCCATATGCTTCCCATTCTCACCCAAGACGAGTGACATCCCTTCATCTGATCTGGCAGAAGGGGCTTGACAGGGACTGCACGTAGGTATTTCACCAGCTGCACACTTGGTTGTGTTTTGCAACATGTAGACTGGGCAATTGATTGAAGTAAATCTTCATATTCGTCTTCATTAAATTCTAGGCAGGAGTGCTGCTGGCTCTCTGCATGGCCCTAATTTGGGTCTTTACCCTCTGATCAGACCCCACTTTACACATACAAGTGAGTGCTCCTCCACCATACAGATTTAGGTGTAGCTGCCCAAACTTTGTCCAAAGTTACCAAGGGGCAGTCAGGCAGGCACAGAGAGTTTGCACTGCTTCCTTCAATATCCAAGTGGCATCAGGACTCCTCAGGAAATCAGGAGTGCTCTGCATACCTCATGGAGTAGCAGACCACAACAGCTGTATCACTCCTGACAGAATGAAGCCCCTGACAAATAAATGGAAAAAAATGCCCCCAGACTGGAAAATTGAGTGACAAATATTTCAGTCAGGTGAGAGCTACTCATGAAAGCATTTCCCATGTTTTAATTTGCATTTCAGGGCCCCGAATTGTGCCTGTATGAAGGTTATTCACTGCTGGGTATTCTTTGGTCCTAGAGTCACCACAGAAATGTGAACAATAGTTGTTTGAAAAGAATTATGTGGGGCCTGGCCTGAGGCAAGAAGCAGTTTGAGGGGATGGAAGCTCTCCAGTGGAGGCAGCCTTACGAGCTGAGGCTGCTGTGAGTGCTCATGAGCATGGCTGGCCTCTCCCACATTGCTCCACTCCTGACTTCAGTGCAAGGGGGCCTCACCGTTTTTCCTTTTGTAACAGTTCCACACCTCCTGTAGCTGTGAGAGCTCCCACAACATTCACCGACAGCACCACACTTGGCAATCTGCTGGCAGGAGGAAAAGAGAAGCTCTCCTTTGCAGGCACTCTGCTGACACAGGTGCAGATTTCAAGGGGTATCTGGGACAGTCTTTCCACAAGCATGGATGCTCTGCTGGCAAGGGTGATTGCAGCTGCACAACAGAGCTCTGCCTTGCTTCCAGCTCTCCCTGAGTCTTTTCATAGAGCAAAGCTCTTACTGCTGAAACAACTGTGAACCTCTCTAGACTTACTAGTCTTCCTTGCAGAGGCCAGGGGTAACTCTGTGCTTGAAAAAGCCACATCTCATTATTATTCTCTCATTATCATTGTTATTTGCTGCTTTAGAGGTGCAACAAATAATTTACAAATTATTTGTTGTACCTCTAAAGCAGCAAATAACAAATAAAATACCAAGCAGACTTACTGTGGCAAAAATGAAAGCTAGTCTTTGTTTAAAGTTTGTAATTTTTCCTTTTACTAAAAGGTGCTACTTCTGCATAACTGAAATTAGGCATATTTAGCCTAATTAGGCTCATTCAGACTTAGGACTCATTCAGTCTTTCATAAAATCATAGAATGGCTTGGGCTGAAAGGTTCCCAAGGAAGATCACTTAGTTCCAGCCCTCCTGTAATGCACAGGGACACCTTCCACTACACCAGGTTGTCCAAAGCCATCCAGAGTCTGGGCTTGAGCACCATCAGGAATGGGCCATCCACAGTTTCTCTGGGCACCCTGTACCAGTGGACATCAAAATACCGACTGCAATGTAGGAGCATCAGTGGATGGGATGGTCGGGACAGATGGAGATGAGTGATGTCTGAAGCCAGGTCTTGGAACTTGGGGTTTATTGCAAAGGGCTTATTGCAAATAAGGTCCCCCTTATTGCAAAGGGACCCTGCTGGGAGCTGCCAGCTGCAGCTCGGAGCAGGCTCCAAAGAGAGAGAGGTTCCCCAGAGAGGGAGAGAGCCCCCAAAGAGAGGGAGAGAGAAGGAGAGCAATGTTCCCATTACAATACAATAAATCTTCTTCTGTGCTGAGTATTCTAATTCTCACTAACCAATCTAGTACAAGATACAAATCCTATAGCATTTACATACAGCCTATAAGAATCATTACATTACCATAATGTGTTACATTTTAAACCCTAAAAATTACTCTTTTGGGCCCCTTCTGCCAAGCCAGTAGGGTCTGCTCTGATCCTTGGACCTGTCTGCAAGCAGAGGGTATTGTCTAATCAAAAGGGGATTACCTTCAGCTGGCCATACCATTGTTTTCCAGTTGTCCAGTAACTAAGGCTTGGTATCTCAAAGCTTGCTTTCACTTCAATCTCGCTTATAGTTTCCATATTCTCAAAATCTTTTGCCAGGCAATCATATTTATAAGGCTTTCCTGTTTCATCTTCCCCAACACTGCAACATTTTGAGTGTGACCACCCAGCCAACTCCTCCCCCACTGAGTGGTCCATCCATCAAATCCACACCTTCACAGTTTGGAGACAAAGATGTCATGCTGGACAGTATCAAACGCCTTGCACATGTCCAGGTGGATGATGTCAGTCACTCCTCCCTTATCCACTTGTATCAGTGGAGTGACAAACGTTGTCACTCCACCACAGAAGGCCAACAAATTATTCAGATATGATTTGCTCTTTGTGAAGCCATCACAAATCATTTCCATGTGGAACTGCTTCATGATCTTGCCCAGCACCAAAGGGAGACTGACTGGCCTGTAGTTCCCTAGGTCTCCCTCATTTCCCCTTTTTAAAAAAGGAGTTGTGCTTCTGCTTTTACAGCCAGTGGGTGCTTTACTGGAAGTTGCCCTCTTCAACTTCTCAGCTATGATGGATAGTGTCTTCAACTCTTCCTCCACCCTCAGGACCCACACATGCATCTCATCAGGTCCCATGGATTAGTGCACCTTCACGTACCTCAGATGGTCACAGACCTGGTCTTTTCCTACAGCTTTTGCCCCCTGCAACTCAGGTTACTTTTCCTTGGTTATGGGCACAAGAAAATGGGTGCTGTGTAAGACTCCTGGGCTGGAAGCGGGTGTGAAGGGATTGCATGAACTGAGCTGGCATAACAGCCACACATTTCTGAGTAGGCTGTCCACCTTCACCAGGACTGCAGCGAACCATCTCTCTTAGACTGGGCTAACTTATCAGACTTAATCCTTTGCCAGGAACATCAGCTTCTTCTCTGTTGTCTTTGTTTCAGGTGAAAAGGCCTCCACAGGTGTGCAGGCTTGATCCAGGGTTTCCTCAGTGCTCCTGTCAGCATCTGCTGAGCTGTAATGGTGGAATGCTGCTGGGATGCAGTACGGATTGCAGTGCAGCCGCAGGCAAGGGTAGACACGTGAAATGTGCTTCTGCAAAGACCACACACGTGTGCCAGCAGTGTGTCAGTGGCCACAGCTGCCCGTCGGACACAAAGACTGCACAGGAGAGCAGTCCTGCCAGCAAACCCTCTTGCTCCCTCCTTGCTTCTTATCGGCCCGCAGGGCCCCTTGCAAGCATCAGGGGGATTCCTGTCCTCTGCAACTCATCCTTTCCTTCCCAAGCTCTCTGAGCTGTGTTTGATGCCATGTGCTTGCTGAGAGGAGCTAAGAAAAGGAACCACTCTTTCCACAGAGAAAACCTCTGTTTTTCCAGTTGCACTGGAGAGTGGCACTGCAAGCCACTGAGAACACAAACATGAGTCTTACAGCATCTCTCTGAATTTGGGAATGGAGGTGATCATTTGGCCCCACCTTTTAAAATCCTCACCGGCTGCGCAGTGCCCTTTGACCTGACAGAGGTGCCCCTGTTGTGCTCAGGGGCAGACAGAGGCAGATACAGCACCCAGATCCAAGCTGGGCATGGACCATACTGAGCAGAGCCCAAGGGCTGGGAGAGAGAGATCAGAAAATGCAGACAGAGCCTAAAGCTCATTCCCATACTTAAAGAATCCAGTGACTGGAGAGTACCACTACAGGGGAGTGTACCAGCATCAGAAATTATCCTGGGAGTTAACAGTGTCTGACAGAGGGATGGGTATGGCAAAAAAAGCTTGCTTGCCTTGCAGAGGGGCAGTGCACACCAGCACGGCAGCCTGAGGCATTGCCATTTACCAAAAAGCCAATTTATGTCCTGCACACAGAGCACCCTGCCGGCAGTGCCCAAACATCACAGCCCCTCCTGGGCCTGCCTCCTGCCCACATTCCTGCAGCTGCAGAGGAGCTGAACCCCCTCTCATAGCGCTGACACCATCTGCATCCAGGCATCTACAGCTGCCCACAGTCCCTCCTGGTGGCATTTCTGATGATTGTTTGAGGGTAAAGCCTAGAAAGCTCTGCTTCTCTGCAGAATGGGGAAGAGAAGACACTTTCAGTCCGTGCTTGTTTTCGTCTCAAGAACATTGCTGGTTACAATCCAGCTAGGCCAGAATTCTCCAGTAAGTCCAAGCCTGTCAGGCATGTGATTAGTGCTTGAGACTCATTGGGAGAAAATAATCCATGGCTTCTAGGTGCAGTCAAGATGCACAGGCCTGGAAGGACATTTCTGTCCTCATCCTCCTTACACTCCTTTCCAAATAATTCCGTAAAAATTGCCATGGGAAAAGGGCGCCTTGGAGCAAAGGAGCCTGTGCTCTGACCCAGGGTGGGTTTTTGTGTGCTTTGGAGGTGTCTATGGGAAGCTGTCAAGGGACCTTCAGTGGAGAGATAGAATTCCCCACTTGTGCAAAGCAGTTGGATATATTTGCGGGGCTGGCACACTGATGGAGAAAGGAGAGTGCTCAGACAGAGAGCAGGAAGAAACACTCAGCTTCCAACCTTGTAGGGATCAGCAGCAACTGGGAGAGCAATAGAACAGCTCCCAGACACTGTTTTTTACCCTGCACAGTGGTATGCAGAGAGGCACCCACAGGCTCTCTGCCCCAGCTGGAGGAAGGAGGCTGAGTCAAGTGAAATTTCAGCAAGGAAAATATGGTGTAGATGTGACCAAATAGGCACCTGTTGTAACGTGCAATGTGTGCTCACTGTGAAATGGGAAACACTGAATGCCTAAGACAGGTAACAAAAGGTTGGTCTATTTGCCTCCTAAAGGCAGATACTTAACTCTTTTGGTTTTTTCCCTAGTTGATGCTAGTAAATGAAAACCCTCCTCGGTGATATTGTGTATTACCCATGAGTACAGAAAGCCTTTTCCAGAAATATCTGGACTGCCTGTCCCTGCTGCAAGGAGTTATGAACCTGGCAGGCTAAACAAAGCCCCAGCATGGGCCAGAAGGGAAGGGTCAGGAGAAAGGAGAAACAGCTACGCTGATAATTCAGGTCAGGCTCCTGGGTTCAGCCCTTTGCTTAACAGCAAAAGGTGTCCTTTCTTACACTGCATTACCTCACACACAAAGAATAAAGGACAAGGTGAAATCTAAGAAGCAGTAGGCGAAGTTCAACCCTTTTGTCAGGGCAGCTCAGCAGCTGAGAGAGGTGACAGCAAAGTGCACTGCAGTCTTGCTGTGTTTGATGCCATGTGCTTGCTGAGAGGAGCTAAGAAAAGCAATCACTCTTTCCACCACTGATTGCTGAGAGTTGTACTGCAAGGCAGTGAGAACACAAACATGGGTCTTAGAGCATCTCTGTACTCCTCACTATCAATCACAGCTGCTGAGCAGGTCTTTAAGAGAGATGGAGCAGAGAGACCTTGGAGATGTTCTGCTTGGGAGTCATGGCAGGGAAAGGGAGTGGCAAAGGAAGTCACTGAGCAAGGCATTGTGAGAAGAGCTGGGAAATGGTGTCGCTTTAACCTGTACTGGTCCATCAGATGCTAAAGGACATCTGACACGTGTCTAAGAACAGGAGGCAAAATTCATGTTCCCTGAATCTGTGCTCTGGTGATGGGAAGTAGAAGCATGGTGGAGCACATAGTTCACCACCCCTAGGGTGTCAAGCCCCAGGCACCCCTCTGCAGTACCTCTTAGCACTCATGTTCCCCATGGAATCTACTCTAGGCACTGTTGGGAATTCGGCTGACACAAAACCTTTCAGATTGTCTATGGCATAGTTTTAGCTACCACCCTCCCACCCCCTGGTCATTGCAGCTGTGCTCCTCATTAGAACTTCTTGTGAGCTGCCACTAGATCACTGCACATTGTCAAGCAAGGCTGATGAAAAAGGGGTAAGGGCCAGCTTGGATCCCAGACCCTTCCTTTGGACAGAAAAAGTGCCCTAGAAGCTTTTCCACCTGCCTTCCCAGGTGCACTGGGACCATAAGGGGAGGAGAATTTTGTACAGGTGTGGCATTTCAGGGAGGAATAAAGCCCTGTGAGAGCAGCACAGCAAGACAATAAGGTGACAATAGGACAACGACACAACGCACTCTGCTTAGTGCACGGTGTCCCCGTGATGGGGTGAGCTGAGCAGCAGGGCCAACCACACGTGCCAACCACATCCCGTGCCTGTGGCTACACTGCTGTTCCCTGCACTGTTCTCTTTGGCACTATGCACAACGGGTTGTACCCTGTATCTGCCAGTGGGGTGGAATATGCTCAGGGATCCCACCCTACTGCTCCCCCTCTCTGTCCAACAGCTTCACCCTGCCCTGCTGGCACTGCCAGCCCATTCCACCCTAGCAGGGATGGGAGAGACCTTTCTACCTCACTCGGGCCATCTTCCTTGCCCTGTCCCTCTGCAAGAGAAGGAGCCTGAACCATCAGGTTGGATCTCGGCAGAGGTGCCAGGATGGGATGAGCCCACATGCTGAGGATGCAGGCAGTGCTGCTCATACTGCTGGGTGTGGCCACCACTTGTTTTTGTCTTGGTTCCTCTTTTCACGAGCACCAAGGTGCAAACTCAGCAATATCATCTCTGTCACAGGCAGCCCCAGACTCCTCTGGGGATGGCTGGATGACTGAGATATGCAGAGTGTGACAAGACCTGCAGGCCTACAGGTCCCTGTTGCATCCCACTGTACTCAACACAGACAGATCCTGGTCTTTGTGTGCACCTTGAAAACAAACACACACAACACTTGGACATGGTTGACACACAACACTTGGACATGGTTGCACATGCTGGACACTTGGACAACAAACACACACAACACTTGGAAAGACACACAATACTTGGACATGGTTGCACATGCTGGCCTGGGAGAACATCTTCAGCAGGGATCTGGGCAATGGGAAGACACTCAGGGCAGGAAAATGTCCTCTGTTGCAGTTTTAGCCCTTGTCTTTTGTGTGACAGTACGCTGTGCTTACACTCTGCAACCACACGGACACATTTTCCCTGGAAACAGGCTCCCGTGACACCTCTCACATAGTACAGACCCTGATGTCACTTCACATCAGCAATTAAAGTTTCTGATCCCATTCCCTGTGCTCTGTCACAGCCGCTAGATCAGCTGTTTTCTCTAGCCTGCATACACCCAGATACAACACCACAGTGGACGAAGATGACATGATTAGATGCTAGTTTGATGATTTTTATCACCTAGCTCCAAGAAAATTAGTTTAGAGAAATACTCCTATTCAGACGGATACAGAACAACCCAAGGTCACAGCTCCTGGACCCACAGCTCAAATGCCAGACAGTACAGCCTCCTAGGAGCACAGATAACATGTGAGCCTGCAAATTCCCTCTGACTGCTGGCGTATCAAGGTGTGCAGCCAGCGTAGAAAGAGCCCAGCAGAACCCTGGGGGTGCCCCGATCCTTCCAGCACCAAGGAAGTCCATTAAAGAGCAACCCCAGAATATTATAAATCTGGGCCTCTCTGTCCCCAGGCTCTCCTGGACACCCAGGAGCTCAGCTCACGGTTCCCCAGGTCTTTGTTGGGCAGCAGCACCCATCTCCTCTATGGCAAGGACATGGCACCCTGACACTGTGCAAGGATGGATGGACACCTTGTATTTCCAGCTCCATGGAGGAACACTACAGACTCTGCAGAGGCTTTCCCAGCACCCCAAGCTTTCCTGCCCTCCATCCCCAAACAGAACTCTGCCTAACCACAGCCCAGCTGGTGGACTTGGGCCCCGGTGTGGAACTCAGACCTCTCTGATACAGCTGCTGTATCCTGCATACCACAAAGTTGCACAGCAGCTCTGCAAAAGGAGCACAGTAAAACCTTCTCTTGGGGGCAGAGGAGGGATCACTGCTTACCTCTTTCCTGGGGTTTTCCATAATCTTTGGGATTACCACGATTTTGTGCTGCCAGCAGAGGTGTGAGGAACAGAAGAAACATCCATTGCAGGGCCATGTTTGCCTATGTTCCCAGGGCAGGATTGAGGTCTCAGCTACGCTGGCTGCCTCGCTGCACATCCGTCTGATTGTGAGTGGTGCAAGCACGGAAAGGAAACAGGCACGCAGAGAAATCACATATGGTGCAAGAGGCTTCCTCATTGGAGAGGGAAACTCCGCCAGTGTCAGAGCTGCCTTCTTTCTCTTTCAGCTCCATGACCCTTTTGCAATCTTACTGTCTATAATTTCTTGTCTAAAATCATAGTTTTTAAGTCTTCGGTCAGGACCAGCTATTAACCACAGCTGGGTTGCCTCCACTCCCAGCACAGATCTCAGAAGGGCTCGTGAGGTATTCTTGTTCCTGGTTGAGCTTTAGCAGGAAGATGTGGCTTCCATACTCACTCAAAAAGTCAAGAAGTGGTTACATCAGGACAGTCCTCACCTTGTTACTGCCTTGATAAGGATTGTGGTAAAATGGACATCTGAAGGGCACAGATGATCTTAATTACCAGGCAGTGTGTGCCATGGATGAGAAAGCCAAGGTTTTGGCAGGAGTGATTGGGTGCTCAGGAGTGGGCTGAGAGCAGATGCTTGGGCAGAAGGGGACAGGAGCCCTGGAGGCCTCAAGCTCAACTGCTGTGGCACATTGTGCTGTCAAAACTTGGTGGGAGCAGGAGTGACCATGAAGGGGTGGTAGGCCAGCACAGGCAGTGGGGCAGAAAAAGGGACTGCTGGTGAGGCTGTCTGTGCAGCTGGAAGCTGATGGCACTGGCCACAGCAGCAGACCCAACCATCAGAGGAGGTCCAGGGCAGGAGCTGATGAATTTGTGTTTCGCCAGCCACCTAGCTGGGTGTGCCTGCCCAGCTGAAACACACAGCTAGGAGAAAAACAAGCCCTCAAGTCTTCTCTGAGGCTTCACAGCCAGGTTGCAGTTCCCTGTGATGGCTCTCCTCTGTTGTGCTCCTCGGCAAGGACTGGTGCTTGCACACCTGGGGTCAGGTTCTGCTTTCTGCTGATTTGTGCACCCTGCAATGCTTTTATTCAGCAGCATTGAGCAGGCCAGTGCAGGGTAGCCCTCTCCGAATATATTCCCCCCAGCCACCTCCAAAAACTAACTGATCAAATCATGGTAGAATTCTTGCAATCTTCTTTTTCTGCTGATATAGGAGCTCCCTGGAGGCACACACTCCTTCAGTCTTTTACCTCTCAGGGACAGAGCAGGAGACTGCCAGGAGCCACGTTTCCTCCTAGGCTCAGAAAATCAGCCTCCCTCATCTATATTTCACCCCTTCCTGCAACAGAGCTGGCAGGGCCAGGAGTCCCCACCTCCATGAACCTGCCTTTTCATTTCCTTTGCTCAAATATGAAGCTCATCCGTAGAGACTTCACCGTACTCAAACATATTTGCCCTGAAAAGGTGTCCTGGGGCTGCAAGTGCACAGATAGGACCCTGGAATGGCAGCAGGGCACAGCCTGGGAGGTACTTGGGGGGTAGGTGTGCTCTGTTTTGGATATCTGAGAGGTTTGGGGAACCTTGGTCTTCTTGGTTTGGAGTAGAGGGAAGCAACTGCTGCTCTGCCTCCAGGAAGAGCAGCAACTCAGAGGTCACCTCTCCCTGCCCCTTCGTGCGTCTGGGCCTTTCAAGAAAAAAGCTAAAGAGCTGCAAAAGCCAACAGTGTCAGTAGGAATAGGTTCTTCAGTTTGGAAGATCTTAGCAAAAGGAGTAGGATAATTCCATAAATTAAAAAAGTCTAAGGAAATCACATCCCTGGTCCCACTCTGCACCACTCCCAGCAGAACAATGGCCTTCAGCTCCTATGTTACCAGTATCTGGCATCTCTGAAAATCCTTCATGACCCCACATGAAACCTCAAAAGCCATGGATGAAGTTTGGCCCAAGCAGTTGTCAAGAAATTCTCTAATTCTTCACACTTCCCCTTGCTCCACATCACAAAAATTCAGCCTTGAGTGTAACCCAGGCTCTGGCAGGGAGGAGGGAGGGGTGCTGCAAGACTGTTCTGCTTTCTCCAGAGGGTCCAACGTCTTCTGGTCACACCAGGCAAACCGAAAGCCACATGCACAGCTGCACCCAGCAGGTCTGGCTCATCTGGAAGGATGGGAAAGCTGGACCTCAGCAGCTGTAGGCAAGGAGCTATGTCCTGCTGCAATGCCAGGGTCCAGGCATGCTGCCAGCAGTGTGTCCCATTTCACCAGCCATGCAGGGCTCTGGCACTGGAGCCATATTTTGCAGCAATCGTGTCACCCCAGGGACGTCACTCTGCTGCGAGGACATGCTCTCCTGTCGAGCCTACAGACTTTGTGGTAGATCTGGAGTTCTTGAAGGGTTTGCAGAAAGGGCTGCTGGCTGCTTCTACAGGCTGTTCTTTTTTGTTTGCCTTATCAAGAACTTACGTCGTATCTGTCTGATACTATTTTTGTCCTTTAGACATGACTTCTTCTCTTTGAAGGAGCCTCTCTGTTTTGAATAACCTCTGGCCCTGGTGGTTACTCCTGCTGCTTTGTCTCTACCTTTTGAAACCAGGAGCTCTGAAGGGCTGCCTTAAGTCTTTGCAGGGGACACTGTGACCATGCTGCTTTATCTGTTTCCTCATTTCCACATATTTCCCCTTTTTGATGCTGATTAAGATATCCCTGGACTTTTCAGTCTTTGGTAATTATGCAATGTCATGGAAACAAAGCATGTTGTGTCTGTCACCAGCAGGCAGCCCTTTCCTGGGAACATGCTTGGCTCATATTTCCTGCACAGAGCTCTGTTCCCCATCTTCCTCCCAGTCTCGTGGTGCATGTGGAAAGCCACACACTGGCACCTTGCTATCCCCTGCCTGGTACTGCATACCAGTCATAGGAGTGCTTGAAGACCAACAGCAGTAGCTGTTGGATTTGGGATTTCTGTTCCCAAAGGTGCATCTGTGGTGCGAAGAGGTCTGCACACCTCCTCTGAAGCACGGGCCCCATCACTGGGGCCATACCTTGGAGAATCACAAAATCAGAGAATGAGCTGAGCTGGAAAAGATCCACATGGATTATCAAGTCCAAATTTTTGCCATGACAGGACTTGCCCAAGAGTCACACCATGTGCCTGAGAGCACAGTCCAAACCTCTTGAGCTCTGTCAGGCTTGGTGGTGTGTCCACTTCTCTGGGGAGCCTGTTCCAGTGCCCAACCACCCTCAGGGTGAAGAACCTTTTCCTAATATCCAACCCAAACCTCCCCCAATACAACTTCAGGCCATTCCCTCAGCTCCTGTCACTGGTCACTACAGAGAAGAAACCAGTGTCTGAAAGGTCTTCTGCCTGCAGCTGGAAGGCAGTGCTTGCACCCACACGTGCTCCTCCCCTGCATGACGCTCTCCAGGAGAGGCATCTGGCTTTCCAGCCCTCCCCTGCATGGAACACAAGCAGCTCCTGGTGCCAGACTCGCCTTGCCCCACGAGCATCCCAGCCGGGGGAAAATGGCCCTGGGCTGTGAAAATCACTCATGGGCAATGCTGCCACTGAAGTTTGCTCAGAGGAGGCCTTGTGGGTTTCAGTGCACAGCTGGAGGCACTGAGGCATAGAGGGGGTCAGCAAAGGGCGCAGGAGAGGAAGTCACTATGGCAGGAGCCAACTTCAGCGCCGAGCCTCAGGATGGTGCCGCAAGAGCAGCACTGTCCTTTCTCCAGCTGGAGGGGAACCAGGCTGTGCCCCAGTGTCAGCCCAGCCTCAGCACTCCTGGCCTGCTGCCACAAGTCGGGTCTCACTGACCAGGGACGTGGGAAGTGGCTGCTGTGACTCCAGGCTGGGACAGAGGCAGTGCAGGGAGCTGGCCTGTCCCCAGGCTAGGCTGCAGCTGGGCTGGCCTGAAAGCTGGATGTTCAGCTGTTTTGAGCTCACACACAGCTCTCAGTGGTTAATATGAGCTTGTACTTAGTTATATGACCCCAAACTAGTGGCCACAAATATGCCAGAGTCATCTGCATGCCTATCCCCAGCCTGGCTGCCCCTGTCCTTCATGGCACAGCTGCTGAATGGAAATTTGTGGAATTTCAAATGTTCAAGGATGGGGCCAGACTGGATGGGCCTTTGGGCAACTTGTTCTGGGGAGTGGCATCTCTGCCCACAGTAGCGAGAGAACTAGATGATCTTTAATGTTCCTTCCAACCCAAACCATTCTTTGATTCTATGAATTGTGTGTGTGTCATTGCTGCTGCACACTTACGGTCTGAGCATGGGATCTGGCTGCCAGGAGGGGCATAGGAAGGAAAGGCATTCCTTTCTCTTTTCCAGTATGTATCAGGCCTTTCCATTGGACACGTGCATTCCAGAGTTCCTTCAGCACTGACACTTATGGTCCATGGTCAGTGCCTTTGACCTGAGGATGAGCCAGGTCCTCATCACCTGGGCAGAGGAAGTCCAAGGGGACCTGCCAGGACCACCTAGCATT
>WAAG01042478.1:1241-28572 GCA_013390105.1 Tichodroma muraria | reverse complement strand
GCACATGTCCTTCAGATTGTAATGCACACCTGGACTCCCATCGCACCCTAAATCTGCCCCAGCCCTGCTGTCACCCCACAGCTTTACTCCTGCCAGCACTGGGTCCCACAGCCCCACTGACCCACTGGGTCATCCCTCACTGCTTCTGTACCATGCAGAGCAGATTCTGTACCATGAAACTGGGCTCCTTTTTGCTTTCCACATGATGAAACTCTGCTCCCAGGGTTCACCCACAGAGCCCAGCACCTCTTTTCTAAGACCAGCTCTGAGATCTGCAAGGAAGCCAGGAGTAACTTTGCTGAGCAGCAGCTCAGAGATACCTGAAAGCAGGAGAGGAGGACACTGCTGCTGCTCAGGTGTCATGAGAGAGGTAGGACTGACTGCATCTTCGTGCATCTTGTGGTCCAGGGATGCCCCTAGCCTGGCTCTGCACCTCAAGATATATGAGGGTCCTGGACCAGCAGCATCCCCAGAGAGCAGGAGCCCCCACAAGTATCTACGGACACCCAGTGCCTTTTCTTCCTGCTTTGCATGACCCCGACAGAGCTCATAGGCCCATGACCCCATCAGGATCCTACAGCTGACCCTCCAGGACCAGGCCACCAGCAGGGGCCCCTGGTCACAGTTCCAGTACTGTCCCAATGTCCCATTGCTGTGTGCTTCCAGCCTTGCAGGATTCATGGACTTTGTGCCCTGTGGCCAGTTCCTTGTTGACACAGGCTATCTTGATAGCCACCAACCCGGATCTGCTTGATTTTAGCCAGATGATCCCAAAGAAGACCTCAGCAGCTGCGAGTTCCATAGCAGCAACCCCAAACCCAGCCTCTGACACCTTAACCACCCCTCTGTGCCTCCCCTGCATCCAAGGCTACCCCAGCAGCAAGCACCCAGGGAGATGCTCAGTGTCAGTGCCCATAATGCAGGCAGCTGGAAATCCCCTTTCCTGCCCCAGGGCTGACTCAGCATCCTGGGGGTGCTGTTTGCCAGCACATGTTCCCCTTCCTCATTTGAGCCAGCCAGTGCATGCAGGGAGAGCAGCCTGGCTTCATGGAATTTGTAAATAGCCTTGACCATTGCCCCTCTTGAGAGCTTAATCAAAGCAGCACATGTACAGGCAGTCCCTGGCTGCTCTGTGCTGCTCCCAGACAGAACAGGGGTTTATGCTGCTTCAGTTGTGGATTTTTTTCAGCAGTTTTGATGCACTGCACATGTGCAGATCATTTGTCCACATGGATGCAACTAACTCCAGAGCGGTGTTCCTGCAGCTAAGTCTGGAGTCACAAGCAGAGTTCTTCCCTTCTCCTTTTGAGCTGCTGAGACGTAAAGAGAAGCGGTGGCTCTTGGGCTTCATAGTGGACTCGGAGGCCCAACGTTTGTTTTGAGTCTAAGTTTAGAACCCCTGGAGTCCTTTCTTGTGAGTGATCCACAGCCACGGAAACTCATGGCCAGGCTGTCCCAGGCTATAGGTCCCAGCCCACAACCCCTCCTTCCCCTTCCCCCTTCCCCCTTCCCCTTCCCCTTCCTCTTCCTCTTCCCCTTCCACCTTCCCCTTCCACCTTCCCCTTCTACCTTCACCCTCCACCTTCACCTTCCCATGACTCAGGAGAAGCAGATTTCAGGCTGAGACAGTGTGATCTCCTGTCTGAAACCTGCTTGGGTCCCTGCAAGCAATGCACAAGGAACCCCAAACAGCACTGCCTGCCCGAGACATATCACGATCTGTAGTGCCCACTCCCCCCACCCCTCAGGCCTGAACTGACAGGTCTGACTGCTGGGGGCAACCTAAATCCCCCTGAAGGTCTGCTGTAGGCTGTGGTGAACGCAGGATGAAGCCTGCAGTGCAGTGTCCCAGCACAGGTAACCCACAGATCCTTCACAGGCATCTGCTGAAATGATAAGTCTGAGTAGCAGGGAGCTCAATCAGCACCTTTTTTATTAATATGCATCATAAATAAAGAAATAAATAAAGGCGAGACACCTCATTCTAACAGGGAAATACAAATTAAATACGGTGCAACATCTGCTAAGCGATGTACAAGCAGGAGGTAACCTAGCAAGACCAGGGCCCCTTGCCATGGTGAAGCCAGCCCAGGCACGATGCTGTGAACAGCGTCAAGCCGGCCATGGCACCAAATACTGGCATGGCCTTTCATTAACACTGTTCCCCACCTGACAGGCAGGTGAAGATCCCCACTACAGCAGGCGGCATGAACATGGCAAGGAAGGAGTTGACTGGCATTGCCTCTACCAAGGACCCCAGGACCTCCAGTATCCCCTTGTGTTTGTGCACAACACTTATCCCCCCCACCCCACGGCACTGCTCAGCAAGAAAGAAACCCTGTGCCAAAGGGAGCACCAGCCCTCCCTCCCCGGGCTCCCCAGCTCCCTCTAGGAGCACCCCCAATCTACTTGCTGGGAGCACTGCCCCCAAATCCCTAGCCCAGTCAGGGACCCTGCCCTCATTCCCTCCCCTCCAGTGCCCCTCCACTGAGCATCCCAGGGCTTCCCAGGCACTGGCTCCCTGCTCAGTGTGGAGGGCACAGGGCCTCCCCCCAAAACACCCATCTCTGCACAGGGTGGCACTACCCATCCTGGACCTACATAACACTGAACAACCCCGTGCCTTCCTCACAACACCCCTCTGCTCCACACTCACACACATACCCCGTCCCCCTCCCCTGGCTGTGGCCACGCACAGCCCCAGCCCTGCAGTGTGGCACTGCCAGGCCACCTGTCCCGGTACAACCCACCAGGAACCACTACAGCACACCAGGACAGGGATGCTCCAGTGTGGGGGAGCCCACCTTGCAGTGCCCCAATAAACACAACCCATCAGCCCAGCCTCGAAGGGCACCTGCCGACGCAGGGTGCTCCCACCCCTGCAGCTGAGGATGCCAGGGATGCTGGAGGCTGCAGTGCCTCCCCCAGGGAGGGGACGGCCAGCAAGCATCCTGCACCCTCCAGCATCCAACAGCTGGGCAGCGAGGGAGCGCTGCCCTGGCAGGGACTGCTTGGGTTCCTGTAATGTACAAGTCCATGGCCTGTGGGTGCTGGAGACAGTGTGGGGCGGAGAGGGGGGTCAGGCGGTCCCTGGTGTGGCTGCATGCATGGCGATGCCTGGCAATACGAGGTGCAGCTCGCAGAAGACCCCGGGGGGTGAAGTCGGCCTTTGGCAGCTGCACAAGGAGGAGCAAGAAGGAACCACCTACGGTTACTGTATTCTGTAATGGCAGGAAAGGTAAGAAACTAGCAAGAAGCTGTGTTTGTTCCTCTGGCGGGGTAGGTTACCCCAGAGGAGCCTCAGCAGCCCAGGGAACTGTGCTTGGCCTCCTAAACGTGTCAATAGTCCTCGTCCTCGGGGTGGGTGACGTACATGATGGGCACCAGTCCCTTCTCGGAGCCAAGGCTGCACTGCAGCCAGTCACCATCCACCTTGGAGATGACCTGCAGAATATCCCCTTTGTTGAAGCTCAGTTGTCCTGCCTCAGTGGCAATGTGATGGCAAAGAGCTTTCACCTCACTGCAGGCAGAAGGAAAGTAGGGTTAGCTCACCTCAGGACACTCACCCCATCCAGGGACCACCACAGGGCCAGAGGAGAGAGGAACACACCCCCTGCTTCCCTCCCCAGCCAGGCTCCCAGCTGCCCCCCCAGCTCCCCATCACCTGCAGATTGCAGAGCTGTGGTGGATGGATGCACAAGCTGCATCGCTGCCCCAAACCATTCTCTTGTCCATGACTACGAAGGAGGCCAGGCAAACTGCAACAGGTAGAGCCGTGCCACCCTCAACCTAACACATTCCAACACCTGCAGGATTGTCCACTTGGTGTCACTCACTAGCTAGGGTGAGGAGACATCCCCCGGGCTGGTTGTGCCGCAGCAGGTGCCTCAGGTGGTTCTGGGTGGGGAGGGTCTGGCTCCGGGGCTGCTTCACGCCACATGCTAGCCCCAACTGTGTGGGCCACCAGCTGGAACACGGACTTGTCCAAGCTCAGCCAGCCAGAGGGCAACCTGGAAGGAGGAGACAGAAGCAGTCAGTGGCAGGGAAGTGCACCCAGGGAAACAGAACAGCCACTCTCATGGCAAGGTCATGCCTTAGAGGTCTGGCTTCACGCACAAAGTGCGCTGCTAGGCAGTGCCCCAGGTCTCCAGGCAGGGAGGTCTCAGATGTAACACCACAGCCTGGACTGGGAAGGACATTTCCAGGGGTCATTTTCAGGAACAGCAAGGGTGCATAGAGGGAGAGGCAGTGCAGAGAGGTCTCAGCTACTGGGGGCAACTTCACACCTCCCCCTTACCTGTTGTAATCAACAGGGATGGCTCCATGTTCTGTTCTCATCATGAGGTTTTGGGAGGGATGAGATGATGATGGGGCCATGTAGGAGGGTTTAATGCCAAGGCAGTGATATAGCTCAGGCAGAATAAGAAAGCCTATGAGATGGACTGAGCAAGGGTATGGGAGGAACTAAGGCAGGCTGGCAGAACTGAGCAGGGTTACAGACCCTTGATGTACCACACTGTGTAGCCCAGAGGTCAGTTCTTGGCCTGACCTCCACCTGTACTGCCATATACTCCAGGTTAACCAGCCCTTCTCAGCCCCTAACTACCCCTGTCCTTACCTGTTTGGTTGCCTGGGCTCTTTTTGTACCTTCCTGGACCCAAACAAGTGTCCCCACTTGATGGGTTGGCTGCTCTCTGATGCACTGGTGCTGCTGTCCTCCTGGGGGGCTGCTGCTGCTGCTGCTCCCATTCTTTGCTGAGCCTCCTTCTCCTTGCTGCGCTTTAACTCTGTAAGCACAGAGTCTGGGGGGCTGCCCATCCAGAAGGGCCAGCTCCGTTCCTTCACCTCTTCACCGACCACTACCTGCTGGGGCTTTTCCAAGGGCTCATCCACGGCTTCGGGACTTGGCTTGCTGGCTGCCTTGGGTCTCTCCTCCAAGGTGCCCTCCGCAATGGGACAAGCCTCTGCACCCTCCACCACCCCTTCTCGGGGAGGTGGTGCCTTGTGGGTCTCCACTGACCTGGGCGCAGGATTCAAAGCCGCCTTCTTCTTCTCAGAGCGGATGAACTTCGAGCCTTCGGCTGAGCTCTCAATGTAAATCTGAGAGGTCTGCATGAGCTGGTACCACCAGCCTGCCTGCTTGTCCTTCTTCCCCTCCCACATGCTCTCTCGCATCTTGCTCTGCTCTTCCTCCCTGTCACCTTCTCCGCAGGAGGCCCCCACTCCCTTGACCCTCTTCTCACTCACAGCTTGCTGTGGGCTGTGCCCTGGTGAGATGTCACCATCTCTGGCACCCCCTTGGCACGTTTCAGGGGCGGTGCTGCAGCCGTCGGGATCCTCACTGCTGCCCCGGGTCCGCATCAGCTGCAGGGTGGAGTGCACAGAAAGCAGCAGATCCTGCTTCACACGCAGCAGCTCCTTCTGCTGCTGCTGCTCTTTGCCCATCTGCATCAGGTGGTGCTCGAAGAGGAGGTCTAGGTTGAAGGGCAGCAGGGAGAGAGGCTGGAGAAGGAGCAGGAGCTCCTCAAAAAGAGGCTGGCACACGCTGTGAGACAGGCACAAGAAGCCCACTGGCTGGTAGTGTGCCAGGATGATGTCTGTAAGAAAACAGACATTAATTAGACGAGATGCTCTTGCCACCATTGCCAAGCCACCACGAACCTGCTGAAGCTATGAGGAAAGAAGATGGCCGCCAGTTTTTGGTCACAGTGTGAGGCTCAGGCCTGGGTCAGGGAGCACCAGATGCCCTGAGACCTCTCAGGAAACTGGCCCAGACAGAGCTTTCCAGTTGTGCCTGCAGCCAGGAATTGCCTGGCAGACTATCAACACAGATGACCTCTGCTACCAAATGCCATGGAAGCAGGATGGGAATGAAGAGCACCAAAGGGTTGGCACACATGAAAATCCTATTCTACAACTTCCAGCGATGAACAAGGAGCTGCAGATATGGCCAGTACCAGTCCCCTGCAGACAGAGGTGTCAGGGACAGCTGAATCAGTCTTTCCAGGGACCTGTGAGGGCTGAACTGTGGGTCTTAGCAGAGAATCAGTTAGCATTTCTATCTGTAGCACTAATTTCCTATTTGATTTGACCACATCTGCACTACTCCTCTNATTTGACCACATCTGCCCTACTCCTCTGTCCTGATACTGTCAGGTCTCACTACCAGGGAGAGAGCTGGGAATGGGGTTTGTGGCCCAAGCCCAGTGAGGTAACAAATCCACAGCATAGACATGACTTGCACCTTACCTCCAACCCCTCCTCTCATCACTCTGACAGCCCCAGCTTTTGCTCACACTTCCAGCTCTTAATAATGACTTGAAATACGTGGTTGTCTTCTGCTTCAGAAAGCCAGGATAAGCATATTCTATTCTATTCTATTCTATTCTATTCTATTCTATTCTATTCTNTGGGCAGGGAACATAGAAATTTGGGGAGGCTTAGATCTGGTCTCCTGCAGATACACTGAGGGATCTGCACTGACAGCCTTGGGTACTAGCTGCAGGTGGGAAGGAGAATGGAAGTCCAGGTTCAGGTGTAAAGAGCTGCATGGTGCTTGGACTTCAGGGATCTCCCTGCTACATTGAGTCTTTGTATAGCTTAGTCCTTCACCTCAGGGCAGAGAAGAGCTGCCCAAGCCGAGAGAGCAACAAGAGAAACACATTTCCATCCCATACTCTATCTGCGTGCAGAGCTTGGCTCCCACTGCAGCCCACAGCCTTCAGTCTCTTACCTTCATGGTTGTAAAGGTGGTTGAACCAGAACTCCAAGGACCGGATACTGCAGGAATGGAAAATTAGCAGGGTAAGAAAGAAACAGCAAAAATCTATTCACCCCATTCATCCTCACTGTTCTGCCACAAAAAGTGTGACTGGAAAAGGGCATTTACAAAGCATGAGCTTGTGAACCTCAAGGAAAGGACAGTGGCTTGGTCCCATCAGCATGCCCTCATCAGAGACACCCAGCCTGTCACTGAACATCTACACGGCTTTATGTGTGAAACTGTAACCCCAAACAACCATGTTTGCAGCAAGATTCCTCACTCTTCTGCTCCTATGTCCTTGACAGAGCTTTGTTTTGCTAAGAGGCTGATGTGGAAGAGGCAAATGATCTACAAAACGAAGACCAGTGCTGGTGGCTCAGACCAAAATATGCCAGTATCCTGTGCCAGTGGAGGAGAGCTGGGTCACCGTGTGTGGGGAGAGCAGGGCAGAGTTTGTTCCTTGACTCAGGAATTCTACAGCATCTGGAGAACTTGGGAACTCTGTTGCCACTGCCAGAGCTCTTGCTGACCACCAGAGGAGCAGGGAAACACTATCCTAGCAGTGCTTATCTCTTCACCCACAAAAACACATTGCTGCCTTCCTCTGTTAAACACAGCAGAGTGCACACGCTCCTTATCCAAACTAGAAGGGCCAGTATAGAGTCCTGGACCAGGGCAATTTCTCCTTCAGAGCCTCATGCCTTGGGATCCACTGCAGCTCCAGGAAACAGTGGTTTAAAGAGGAATTTCCATGAGTAATTCATGCATACATTATGTCTAACCTCATATGAAGTTCGACAGAGTTTTCTCACCTAATGCTTTGGGGCTAAAACTAACCCTGTTCTTCACTTGGCTACAGCTGCTCATTCTCAGTCCTGGCCTGGAAGGTGTTCCCTGAGTCTTACAGCTTCTTCCTTCCCTTGCCTAATTCTGGGAAGTGGCCTCCCAGATTCGTAAGTTTTTTTCATGGTCAACTGTGCCTGCCTGCAGTCAAGGACCAACAGCTGCTGCCAGCCCTGGACAGGGACATGCAGCCACCCCAGGGGTCCTGCTTACTTGAGGAGGCCAAAGATGAATGCGTTGAACCTCATGGTGTGGTTGGTGAGCTCTGTGTACTGGCTGATCTTGCTGTAGAGGCTGTGCAGCAACTTTGTAGAGGGGCCTATGGAGAGAAGCAAATTGTTGAGATTAGCTGTGGTGAGCAAAGCCAAAACTGCACCACAGGATGGAGCATCAAGGCAAGGTCTGGGTGTGCACTGCCTCTCCACCACACCAGTGTGAGCTCACTCCATACCAACACTTAGACGATACGTGGGAGATGGGCTGTGATCCATCCCAGACCGCCACTCCAAAACTCTGGGACAGTTTCATTACCACATGGACCTACCTCCCACAGTTCAGTGACAATTGCAGCCATTGGCTCAAAATCAGCATGTAGAGAATATTGTGGTGCATGCTTATAATTTGGGGTGTCTGCAATCATAGAGATGACCGCAGAGCTGAAGATTTGCCATAATCACGCTATGAGGCTTCCCAGTGTGATGCAGAAACCAATGTGGAATTAATTTTGCTGGGTTTTTTTCCTCCCTTTTTTTATTGGTTTGGCCACTTACAGGAGAATTTGCAAACTTCAGGGGAAATGACAATAAATACTTGAGCAGAATAGCGCAGTGTCTCTCCCTTCTTTCAAGAGATGGTCAATGTGTACCCCGTTCCATGCAGGAAAATGGGTGTTTTGCACTCCCATCCTTAAGCCAACTTTTGCCAGCATCTCCCAACCACAACTACCACAGGCACTGCCGCACAACATCCATACCTAGCTGGGTGGACGCCTCCACCACGCTCCAGGGGATGTTCCTCCTCTGGCCGATGATCATGTCCAGGACGTAAGCCTTGAGCCCATCACTCAGAATATCCCGGACAGCTGGGCACAGGTATTTCAGGATGAGATGCCCCACATTGGGGCTCACGGAGCTGTTCCCAAGTTTGGCCTAATGGACAACAGGAAACAGTGAGAGTGTTGGTAACTATTTCCAAGGTACAGATGCATGGAAACAGTTCAGCCCCGCTTGCCTACTACAGACACCCAGCAAGCAATATCCAGGCTCAGCAGCTCCTTGAACATGCATGGTCTTTGCTTTCACTCCTGATGCTTCATACACCAGTTCTGGATTGCCCTCTGCAAGCTCTTCCCCAGGCTAGAGAGGCAATAACTTGAAAAAAGAATATCCTAGCTTGGGAAGAGGATATCCCAATTAGAAAGGATGCCTGGTTTCTCCAAAAAGGGATAACAAGACTCTCCTGCTGAAGGAAGAAAAGAGTTGGGGATATTCCTGCTGCTGTAGATTTTCTTGTAGCTAATTTTGGAGCAGGGAACACCAAGCTAAATAGAACTACCAGCACTGAGGGGTTATGGAACGCTTAACTCAGTGACACGTCGAGCTCTAACTCGTAGGGATTACTATAAATAAACAGATGAGGGCAAAATGGATGGCCAGAGCTCAGACCGAGGTGCAGAGGAAGCATGTAAGAGCCCAGCACCAGCAGAGCAGGGACACATTCTGCTGCTTACAGCTTTGAGCTGCCAAGGGGTCTATCCAAATGGGTCAGGCAATGGTGTTCAGGGCACAGATTTTACCGGCTGCACTGGAATTATACTGACCGGCTGGCACAGGTTCACAAAAGCCCTGAACTGAAACTGAACTTGGCTCAGGAATAATCCTGTCAGATCCACTGAGCATTGCAGCAGCAGCAGGGGTGGATGCTGCCTTTTCACAGATGAATGCTCAGCCGCTGGCACACTGATGCATAGAGAAACCCAAGGCTAAAACCACAGCATTCGCCGATAAGCGAAGTAATGGGGGAATGTTGCAATTACCCCTCAAACCTACACTGCAAGAATTGGAAATTCACAGTGAAGCCCAAAAAAGCCGTGGGAATCTCAAAAGCTCCAGTTATGTTGCACAGCAATCTCTCCATCAGCAACAGCCATAATTAGGGGAAAATTACGCTGGGCTCTGAGATAAGATTGAATGGTTTTGGAATCTGTCCCAGTTAGGTTTCTCCTTGGGGACAGCATGCCAGGGGAGTTGTCATGTCCAAATAGTGTCACATTGCTGCCCCGAGTTGCCTGACTAAAGCCAAGCATTCAGCATTGAGAGGAGGCACCACAAACATGCCTAGTGTCACAGGACTGCCAACAATGTCTGGTACAAACAGAAGCAAAATTGCTCTGCTTCTGTGTTATTCCAGAAATGGAGGGTGAGGGAGCACACGCCAAAGACAGCCAGCCCCAGAGCAACCTAGATGCACTTCTGTGTTATTCCAGAAATGGGAAATGGAGGGAGCACAGGCCTAAGACAGTCAGCCCCTTAGATGTACTCTAAATACTCTAATGTATTCATGGTAAGGGCTACCATGGGGGTGACCAACTGCCCTAGAGGGGTGAAGTCTGATGCACATTTTTATCATTATTAAACCCTGTGAGATGCTGAGGGATGGGGAGCACTGCACTGTGCCCTGGCACTAGTGCGAGGCCAGAGTCATGGGACATGTGGAGGAGGGAGACACATCTCTCCACTGTGTCAGAAAGAAGATCTGGTGAGCTGCATCAGACCAGATGGGCAGTTGGTCTGGTGTTCTTTCTTATAAAGAGCCATAAGTACATAAGAAAGAGTTAAGTCAAAACAAACATACATAATACTTGCCCTCTATACTTTCACAGGCTACAACTACTTCCAACTTAGAGACTTAGCTGGACATGATTCATGTGTGTTTAGTAAACATCAGTGAATTTCCCTTCCTTGTGTTTTTCTGATCTCCCTTTAAATACATGTACTTACTGCATCATGCAGCAGGAATTGTCACAGATTTACTATCTGCTGCACAGTGTGCCATCACCTTTATTTGATTTTTTTCTTGGTACTCCTGCCTGAAATTTTTGATAACCTGAAATTTTTGACTGGAAGAGAATGGAGAGGCAGTCTTGCTCTGTACTCTCTGTGCCACTCAGAATGGAGTTGGATGCAAGACATACCTTCACCCCTGGATCCCTGCTGGTTCCAAAGTGAGCCACGATCAAGTCAACAGCAGTGTTGATAGCCTTCACCAGACCTAGAGGAAAACAACAGGTCAAAGAGCTGCCTGAGGGGCTGCTGGGATGGACTGTGACAAAATACTCCTTGAAGTAATCAGCCAGGGACACTGCAAACCCATGTCTACAAACAAGCCCTCTCTGCCAAAATACATTCACAGACTCTCCTAAATCCTCACCAAAACTCTCTCTGCTTGCTTCAGCACCCACCTATCAGCCTGCCAGTAGGACAACCTGTCAATATTCCCAAGATCCAGGCACCATCACCTCCACACCCCATGCCCTGAGGCAGCAGGGATGGGATCTCAGGCAATGGGTCTTTTGCTGCCTTGGTGCCACAGGGTGGCAGGGCAGACACCCTGCATTTGGCAGGTTCTGTCATGACTTCCAGTAACAAGCAGTGGTGTGTAATCTGTCATCTGTACCAAGATAATGTGAGAACAGAACCGAAAAAGAAGGGAAAGCTGCCACCTGGTAATCATGAGCACATAGCTGGCAAAGGCATGGGAACCTTTCTGCACATCCCTTGCCTCTGAAATGATAACAAATCAGCCGTCAAATCCTGCCAACCCTGCCTCTAGCATGGATCCCACCACAGCCATATCTTGTCCTGCTGTGGAGTCCTTTCTCCCACCTTTTTATATAATTGATACAATTTTATGTTACTTACGTAGGACTGATCAGACTTTTTACCTAAATTAAAAAATCTCAGGTTATCTCATTCTGCAATATCACACATATACACACAGGTCTACCTTTCTACATAGAGCCTGGGGTGGCAGCATGCCCTGGCTTAGGGTCACACTCCTGTGCCTGTCTGCTCTCTCTGCCCATTCCTGTGCACCTAAGATCCTTTCTAATCACATTTCCTGGGACAAGAAGCTCAAGCACATTCTGTGGCACATTGCGTGGTCCACCGGAGATGCACGGACTCACCCTTCTTCTGCAGCAAGTCTATGGAGATGGACTCTGTGTTGCCATCTGGGGAGAGGCAGAACTCAGCAGGGGGTTTCTCTGCTAGCGAGAAGTAGTCAGGGAAAAAGTCATTGTAGGTAAGCTGGAGTTGCCTCATAGACTGTCCTGCAGGGATAAGACAGAGGGGACAAGGATCAGTCCCAATCCCACACACCAAAGCCTCTGCCGTGTTGTTTGCTTTTTCCAGAAGCAACCTGCACCAGCAGCAGTCTTCATGCCAGCCTGTCCTCTGCTGGGACAGCAAGGCTACAGGCTGGCTGCTACCCTAGCAGTGGTCTGCAATGTGTGCCTGCACATTTGATCCCCATGGCTTACCCAATATCCACCTCCAAACTGACTGGGGGCCCATGGGCTCTGGAAGATGATGTGGGAGGTTCACTCTCATGGGCTAAGGGAAACCTTGCTGCAACAGATTCCTCACGCTGCTACAAGCAGGGTCAGAAGTCAGCACAGAGAAAATCATTACTTGTCACACACAGGCATCCACAGACAACAAACTGCATGTTTGCTGCCTGTTCTCTGGGATGGCCTCTGTTTTCAAGTGGTGACATCCATAGGAGCTCTCCCATGTACTTGACTTCCATCTGTTTTACTCTATGCTATGCATTTTCCTTTGAAGAAAGATGGAGAAACTGATTGGGTTGGTAGAGTGAGGTATAAGGCTTTGAGGAATTTCCTCCATGGCTTGAGGTTAGCCTGTAGAATGCTCTTCTTCCCACAGATATACCACACTGCTCTCCCCAAAGGAGTCTCGGAAGTTCAGTCAAAAGCCGTCTGTCCCTGTTAGCACTTCTTGCACAGGTTTTGAAGGAAAGGGAAGACCTTAAGGGCAAAGCCTGGAGAAGACAGAGTTCTGTGAAGGTCTTCAGTGTTGTCAACTGTCTTGAAATCTACAGTTCAGCACCCAGCACATTGTCTGGGCTGGGGCAGATGGTCAGGCACCATGGGGCACAGACCTGAGATCTCCAAGGGCCCCAACTCCTGTGTGAGACAAACTGCAAGCTAACCACAGTCCAGGAGCACTTACTGAGGTCTAAGTGGGCTCTTGGGCCATTCACTTTGCCCTTCAACTCAGTTCAGAGCTGGACCTGACTGCTCTCACCTCATGGAGAAGGAAGGCCCCACAAAGATTTGAACCAGTGAAGAAATTTTCACCTTCTTCTTGAACCCTCCAGCCCCACTGTGAACAGATGTATCATCCCTCCTGCTCTGAGCAGGCAGAGCAGTCATGAATCCAAGCTTAACCTGAGCCTCAAGGAAACTGAGCCTGAGTCCCAAGGTCGCCTCCCGAGACCCCCCAGCGGAAAGGTGGTGCGCACCGTTCAGCTTGCAGTGGAAATGGCTGGTGCTGAGAGCGCCAGGGAGCTCAAAGATGGGGTTGCCCCGGTTCAGCCGAGGCTCTTGCTGCCTCCTGTCCAGGCTGCCTGCTAAGCTGGGGAGCCCTGAAACGCGGTCCAGACCCAGGGGGTTCCTCCGCCTGTACTCCCGCCACTTCAGCGCTTGGGGGGAGAGGTGGTTCGCTGGGATGCCACGGGCAGTGAGCACCAGACAGGATGACGAGAGCACACGGGAGGATGCAGACGGGAAACGGGAAGGGAGAGGAAGACAAAGATGGAGGACAGAGAAAGAGAGACAGCACATTACTCAGAGGTCCAGCAGCGTTTCAGGACATTAGCACATGCACGTGGAGACAGGTGGATGCCACTGCCTGGAACAACCAGGCAGGAGCCTGGGTGCCCTTGTGGCTGCAGGCAGAGAGGCAGCAGGTTTGGGGTGCAAGCACCTGGCATGGGGTGCTGTAAGATCAGCAGCCCACACTGCCCTCCCTGGAGACACAGTGTAGGAGCTGGGACTGGAGAGACATGCTCATAGTGTAGGTGCTCCTGCAGCATCCAGATGGAATTTTATCCTGGTCTGTGGCTATAGGAAATGGTGGTACTATAGGGACCAGCCTTAGCTACAGGGAGCCATAGATGCTCCAGACTAGCAGGTTCTGGAGGATGAGTACCTACCATTGACAGGCCGTATTCCCATGCTGCTCAGGGGACCAGAGCTACTGGTCTCACTGCCACTTCTCCAGTGTGAATCTGCACGGCCTCCTACTCTGCTCATGGACATGCCACCCACAGAGAGGGGTGGGAGGGACCCACTGTGGAGTCGGTATTCAGAGAGTGGTGGGCTTGGCTCCAGCGGGGCCTCCTTCTTGGGAATCAGCCTGGGATTCTCCTTTTGCCTCAGGGTGTCAGCTTTGGTGGCTTTGGAGGGCTGCATGGCACTGACAGCAGGGGACGACCTTGTGGGAAGCAGGTTAGCAGAGATGGGGCAGGACCTGCTTCTGGGGGGCTGGCTGTCTTCAGCTCTCTCTGCGGTGGGCGAGGCAGAGGAGTCCACGCTTTGGAAGAAAGGCACGTTGCATCGCACGGGGGAGTAACTGCCCAGCGGGGATGGACGGGTTGTTTCGGGGCCAGGTTTCTTGATGCCCCCGTCACCACGCGAGGCAGCTCCGTCTGCCGAGCGCTGGGTCACGAGCGTGCCATGGGCTTGGCTCCCTGCCACCGCCACCTGCTCTGCCGAGGTGGCCAAGGCTGAGGACTGGGAACTGGAGATCTGCTGGCTGGCAGGGCGGCTGCTGGACAAGCTGTAGAGCTGGGAAAGGCTGGAGGCAAAATGGCTGTGCAGGGCACGTGCCTTGGGTGGCTTACTGAAATGGTGCTGAAAAACAAAGGGCTGGATGGGCAGAGTCGTGGGACGCTGGTCCTTGCTGTAGCGTACCACAGGCTTGCTGTCTGCGCCACCACCTTCAGGGAGAGAAAGGGGAAAAAAGTGTGAAGCAACAATCCTCCTCACCCAAGCAGAATACAGGCAAAGGGAACGTGGTCTCTGTTGCAGGAGGAAGAGATGAGCTAGAGGCCAGTTACAGAGTGGTTCAAGTCTGAACTGGTTACACACATCAACAGCTGGCAAGATAAAAGATATGTAACCCAAGTGCAGAGCTTCCAGCTGTCTGGAAGAGCAGTGTGCTGCATCAGGACCTTGTCTATCCTGGTAGGATCACCAGCTTCACATCCTTTCCCAATCTCTTGCCCCCTGGATAGCACAAAACGATGGGGTCAGGCGCCTGCCCTTGAGTTCCGCTGCCCAAGCAGTACCACAAAGTCAAGGCCCAACACTTTGTGGTGCAGTCAAATTTCTCATCCCAGAGGACTATCCCCTCCCACATGCACCGTGGACTTGCACAGCCCAGCACAAGCATTACATGCAATAGCACTGCAGCTCTGCATCTCAATATAATGGTGCTGTTGCAAAGGCTGCCTGCTTCCTTTCTCCCACCCTCTTCTTTTCCCTGTAACTGTCTCCGCTTCAGAACACAGAGCTTCCTTCATCCCCCTGCCTCTACCAGGACTAAACAGGACATTCCCAACATCCCACCTCCAACCCTGAAAAGTGCCAGTCTGCTCCAGCAAATGATATACTAGGATGTTCTGAGGGAGAGTGGTGGGTTGATCTACATGTGTACATGCCTCCAGCTCCTGATGGGACCACAAATATCCTGAGGGACACATCTGAAGCGTCACACACTGTGCATTCAATGCAAAACTCAGGCAGCACTGCGTGCATATGTGGGGCTGACTGAGATCCCTGATCAGCCCTGGTGTTACTCGCTGCCTGTGGGGTGTTCCAGACCTTTCTCCCTGTAGCCAGCTTTTAGCAGGGCTTGCTTTCCCTCTAGCCCCTTTCAGAGCCTCTAGGTTTGCATGCTGCTCTGGGCTGGAGCAAGGCCCAGGCAAGGGCCCAGCATGGCTGTAGATATGCCTCCATCTCCAGCTGCAGGCAGAAGCTTCCTGCACAGCCCTAATGCCTGCCTTGCTGTCCCAGAGCAGAAGGAGGGACGCGATCAGGGCAGTGGGCAGCAACTGCTGAGATATATTTACCCTGAAAGCTCCTGTCTGCCCCCTCCTCCCTGAGCAGGGCCTGCCCCTTCCAAGCCCAGTCTCTGAAGCTAAGAGGGATGCTGCCATGATGCCCTCTCCCAGCAGAGACCTGCCTTCACTGCCATCCCACACCAAGCACACATTCAAGGCTCAATAAACAAACAGCACAATAACTAAAAAACTTTTGCTCCGAAGGCCAAAATCTCTCCCACCCCTGCCATGGCAATAAACTACATGTTCTTACCACCTACCAGAAGTTTTCAGAACATTAAGTGGAGACAGTCTGTTAAGGCATCACAATTCTTTGACATAGTAGGGGCTATATACTGCAGCGGTTTGGTTAGAGGCACTTTAGAAGGACTTTTACCTGTGAAGCAGGTATAATACCTGCCTAGGGTAGAGACAGAGGTCTCCCACAATGGCCATACTTCCAAAGGGAACGTCACACAGCTTTCTCATGAGGACAAGTGACAGCAATATCAAGGTGAAATAAAATTCACATATTACAGGCTTCCCTACAGAGGTAACTGTGACAGTGGCTCTCCCTGGGAACCTCTGCTGCAATCCACAGCACTGTGGAGGACATGACCAGGATATTCCAGCAGAGACATTCAGATTAGGCTCTGCAGGACTCACACTGTTAAGTCCTAGCAGAAATTGTGTGAGCTTCCTGGACCTGCATAGAAAGGAGACTGCTGCCTATGCCTCTTTCCTTTCCACCTCTGCCCCATGTAACTTTAAAAAAGAAAGGCTGTGACTATGACTCTGCTGAGCATCTTCACATCTCTGTCTGAGGAGCTAGGGGCAGGTGATTCTCATGGACAAGCACAGTAAATACCCTGGAAGCAATATAACCCTTCAAGCTGCACAGACGCTCTCAGTATTAATGCCATGTCCTTGCTAACACGACATGAGAGGTTTGATCAAGACCTCAGGAGGCTTTAGAAATACAAGGACAATACACTTGCACTGGTATGAGACTGAAAGGCTTTTGTGACAAACTAGAGCAAGGGTTTGTCCCAGGGACCAGCAACCAAACTGCCTCGCCACTGGTCTCTTATCACCATGCAGGTTTCCCTGCTGTTCCCCTCATATCCCAATGAGCTGCCTTCCTTTTTACTTCTCCCTTCTGCCTAGTTTGGCTCCTTACCGTCTGCTCGAGCTCTAACATCTTTTTGTCCGTGGCCACTGGCAGAGCCACCCGAGAAGCTGGCATCTGCCTCCGTCAGCAGGGAGAGAGAGGCTTGCTCACCTGCCCCATGCCCACTGGGGACCTTCTCACTGGAGACCGAGTCTTTGGTGGAACATAAAGCCTGGCTGTCCCCAAAAGCATGGTTCAAACAGAAGCCCTCGCAGCTCCGGTTCAGGCCATGGATGAAGGGCATGGGTGGAAGACTCTGACTGCGCCGAGCTCTTTCTTCAAGGAAGGTTGGGCAATCCCGCTGAGTCTCAGGGATAGGGGAGAACTCCAGGGAAGAATCACCACTAGAGCGGAGCGGTGGGGAGGTGCCATTCTTTTTCCGTCCTTTAGCCAGTTCAGCGAACGATGTCACCCTCTTGGGGGGAGAACTCTGAATGGGTATTGCTGGACTTTCACTCAGCTTGACTGGACAGCTCACCATGCGCTCCAAGGAGCCCAGCCTGCTGCCAGGACTCCTATCCAGGTTCTGATCATAGCTCCTGGAGCGCTGCCGGCTTGTGTTGAGGTTCGGTGGTGACACATTGACATAGACCTGACCCTCAATCATGTTCTGGCTGGATTCTCCCTTTGGCTCCTCTTCACTGCACTCTGCATTGCTTTCTTCTTGTCTCAGGTCAGGCCTTCTGAACAGATAGTATTCTGTGGGCTGGGCTGGGCTACCCTTGGTCTGGTCTTCTGAGCAGCTAGTTATGGAAGATCCCGCAGGGCTGGGGGATGACTGGGAAGACAAGTCACACGTGACTAACTTATAGTAATTCTGAGTAGCCACAACAAGCCGTGCTTGGCTCTGGAAGCAGGCAGTCAGGTCTGAGCTCTCTGACGTGCAAGGCTCACAGTGGAGATGGTAGGAGTTGCAGTTAGCATCAAGGACAGGTGACGAGGAGTGTTGACACCCACACACCTTCCCCGAATTTTCTGGGTTATGCGACTCGCAAGACATCTTGGATTCAGTGGGTGATGAATGTAAATCCAGGTAAAAAGCTCCTGTGTCCGAGTGGCTGCAGAAGGAAGAGTCACAGGACAGGTTAGCTGAATTCAGGTTGGATTGAGACTGACCATTCATTTTGTTGTAGAGAGCACTGAAGTTCACCAGGACCCCATCAGAACTGTTGCAAGAAGAGTCACTGATGTAGCCCATCTGTTGGTCAATCACTTCCGACTGACTTGATGAACTGTAGCAGCGACAGTGCTGGATCTCTGAGCTGGAACAACTGCATGTCCTGTGCAGGGCATCCTGATTCCTCAGCAGTTCACCTGTGTTCTGGTTCCACTCCTGGTCACCACTGTCAAAGGAGAAGTTGGAGGAGCTGCCACGATGGCAGCTGCATTCATCCAGTTCCATGCGTTCCGAGGCCTGATGGCACCTGTTGGCATTGTTCCTCTTCTGGATGTCGTCACTGCCGAGTTTGTCCTCTTGCCCGTCCACCACACCAGACCGGCTGGCCATGTTCCAGGATTTCACAATGTGGCTGGAGTCGTGGAGGTGGAAAGGGGTCAAAGCCAGATCCTGCAGATTGAAGGGAGGTTTGCCATCGACGAGTGAGTTGTGAAGGTGGAAAGATTTTTGACCCAAGTCATCCCCAAAAATACTGAGGTCTTCACCCTCACTCAGCAGGAAAGGGTTGTGTCGCTTACTGACACTAGGGACAATCAGATCCCTTGCTTTTCTTTCTTTGTTGTCTGAGGCCTCTGCTGAGGTTTCAGAGGTCTGGAGAAAGCTGCTGTACACCAAAGAGTCAGTCTGTGAGAGGTCTCTGTCCGGAAGGGCAGAGGTCCGTGTAATGCTGAGCTCTGGCTGGCAGAAGGGGTTGGTCCTTTTGCTCACGGAGCAGCACTGTCTATCAGGGACCTGGCAATGCACCAGGGGAATGTGATGGACAATCAGTGTCTCGCCAGTCAGCTTGGGTGGACTATCCATGGTGAGGAATATTCTTCAGGGCATCAGTGAAGCTGGGTACCACCCACGAACAGGTAGGGCTGCACATGAGAGGCAGGGAGGACACTTCTCATGAGGGAATTCAAATACCTACAGAGAGACAAAATCACAAAGGAAGTCACCTCTTGGGAAAGGCAGAGACTATTTAAAGCACCCTTGGTTTGACTGGAGAGTCCATGTGTTAGCAAGGATCAAACAGACTGGTTCCTTGTCAGCACAAGTACCTGAGCATGGGGTCCTTCTTCTGGGAAACAAACCATCACAATGTAAAACAAACACGTCACCCTCCATGCAGGCTCCTGGGAAGACACTTGTGATTCCACCTGACCCCTCTCAAAGTTATCTGAAGAGAGTAACTTGATTTCAGTCAAGTGGCCAAAGGGCTGTACAAGATTTGGGCCAAACGAAGACCTCACTGCAGATGGCACTGTGTGCTCACAGGAAAACAGCACAGGGTCTGAAGTGAAGCAATGCACTCCGGTGAGAGCAGTTTATCTTCTTAAACAGAATTGAACATCTTTGTTTTCTTTTAGATACACTCAACTTTCCTTTAAGAACCAAAGACAGCAAGGTCTTGCAACAGACACACACACACACATGTCCAGGAAGACGTGTGTCTTCAAGCAGGAACAGAAAAACACAGGAAAGCGGGAGCAGATTGGAACAGAAAAGCAACAACAGTCATTCCTCTCCAAAATCCAGGAGACTTCAACAGGTCCTGAGCCCTTTTAATAGTGCCAAAGTATGCAACTACTTATGTACACAAGGGTCTCTCCTGGGAAAAGGAGTGGATGACTTCAGTGGGGCCATGGGGAGGCACTGGCATTGGTCAAATAGGTCCCATACAGCACACTGGCTTTTGTTGACCTTTTGCTGATGGTGAAACCTCAGCTCAAACTGATCCCTATTGCGGTCTGGGAGGGGATTATATCCCTCTGCTACATTATCTGTGGCATTTACCTGCTTATTACCTGCTGCACTTCACAACGTCGTGACTGCCACAGTCCCAGGAGCCATACAGGCAGGGCACTGCACAGGCAGGGCACTAAGAGTCCCACTCTCCCTGTCTTCAGTAAACAGCAGGTTCTTATAGAGACAGAGGAATTAACAAAATGGTTTGTGCTGCAGGGACCTTAAAGAACATCTTGTTCCAACCCTTCTGCCATGGACAGGGACACGTTCCCTAGCACCAGGCTGCTCAAAGCCCCATCCAATCTGGCCTCGAGCACTCCCAGGGATGGGGCATCAACAATTTCTCAGAGTAATCCGTTCCAGTGCCTCTCCACCCTCACAGTAAAGAATTTCTTCCTAATATCTAATCTAAACGTCATCTTTCAGTTTAAAGCTTTTCCCCCTTGTCCCACCACTCTCTGCTTGTGTCAAAAGTCTCTCTTCATCTTTCTTGTAGATATTCACCAGCGTTTGACATGGGAGAGCAAAGGACAAACCCATTTCTTCCTCCTCACCTAAACCACAGCTCCAGCCTACAAGCACCGCCAGCACAAGTCTGGAGAGGGTTTTCCTCTTGCCCTCCCTTCTACAGATCAGATAATCCAACAGACAAGTGCATGGGCAGGCAGCTAAGGCAGCAAGGAGAGGGAGAAACCACAAAAGACAGCAGTGATCCAGAATGAGTCTGAGAGACTAAAAAATAACCTAATGCTCTCACAGATCTACCACCTGTTCTGAAAACCTTGGCCCAAGAACCCTTGGTCAGCATTACACATCCCATAACTCATCCAGGCATCCTCAGTGATCACTGCAGCCTGAAAATTGCATCCTGGGATCCTGCTCTGGACTCCAGGGACCCAACCACTGACCTTCAGACTGCAGAAAGTGGTATTCACAGCGGTTTTTGCCTACCTTATCCCAGCATTTGTGACTGTGGGGTGATAATGGATTTGGAGCAGACCTGCAAAGGCACATGGGAGCACAGGAGGGAAGTAAGAAATATGGGTTAAATGAAGTTAGAACAAGAGTGTGAGCAATGAGACAGCTACACAGAAACATCAGGAACTTCACTTCTTTCAGCCTCAAGGTGTAAGAATAGCAATTAGAATATGATAAAAATGATCAAAAGAAGTACTTTCCTCCCACGCACAGTAATGCTTCTCACAGACACAGGATGATGCTGGCAGGAAATAAAAATACAAAGATGGAAACAGAGCTAATTCTTGCAGTAAACACCCAATAATGCAAAAGTTAATGTTAACACCAGTGTCAGAGAACAGACAGGACTCCTGGTAGATGCTACCAGAGACTTACATGGCCAGGACACTCACGTACATGTCTGCTTCTCCTGGGATGTTTCATCCAGGTTTAGCTCTGAAGAAGAGAGATCACCTGGACCACTTGGACCAGGTGATAGACATCCAGCTGGACTATTAATTGTGAAACCTTAAACTCTCCCTCACCTGTAGTCTCCTTAAAACCTCTATCACCCTTTACACCCTTTCCAGTGACTTCTCTGTCTTTGGCTCCCTTCTCATGGCTACTGCCATGGAGAGGCTGATCTCCACTCAGCCCAGATCCTGGGGGGCATATTTTCTTCATCAAGATTCTTAAGATCCCATTGCTCAAGAGCCACTGCGGATAACAGCAGCTCCAGTTATCCTTCTGAGCTTATAGCTTCTGAGCCTAGAGCACGTACACACACACACACAGACACACACACACAAAAACACACACTCTTGCAGGAGTGGTGCTTGTGCCCCAACTTGGACCTTGTGCACCACCTATGGCACAGCAGGAGCTCTGAGTTTATCTGAGTTTATTTCTATTTAACTCAGCAGAAGCTTATCTTGTCTTCCCGACCCCACCTCACAAGAATTTTGGGTAAAAAGGTGGTCTCCCAGTGCCTATCTACTTAGGTAGCCCACCCCGCCTTTGTTACTGCTCTTGTGTCTGACTGTAATGCTTAGATCACATCTCTCCACCAGGCTTTGCTGTATTTCAAGTGCTGCCACAATGCAACCACCTGAAAAGCATCATTTTGAGGATACCGACAACGATGTCAGCACACTTCACTGCTGAAGCACCAGGTCTCTGCTACCTCTGGGAAATGGCTGCTTGGATCAGGCTCCTGGCACCAGCACCCATCTGCTGACAAGCCCCGCTCAGCAGCACACAATTCACGTCAGCACAGAAGCTGCTGTGGGAGGACAAGGCTTGCACAGACACACTTTGACATTTGACGGCAAAATGTCAGAGCTGACAAGCAGCCATTTCCCATCTGTCTCCCCGGTGCTCTGGCTGCAACACACGGCTCTGCCCAGCTCTCTGGCTCCAGCAGCAGCACAGGCTCCCCGGGTGGGCTGTGATTCACTGGCCTCCAGAGACACCGCAGCAGACGGATGCCCATCCTGCCTGCACCCACGACCTGCTCCCAGCGCCAGGCTCTGAGGTGCAGGATCACAGGTGGCATGCAGACAGCTCCTGCTGGGAGACATTCTGATGGCTTCTCTAGGAACAGGCATGACATCTTGTGCTCCTTTTCTCTCCCTTGCAACCTCTCCTGGCATCCTCTGGACTTAGGGGTGCAGGGATGTTGGCAATGGCACTGCCAGCACATGGATTATTGAGTTCCCAACACCAGAGCATCCTCTGTCGCTGTACCATTAGTTGACCCTTCCTTATTCTGGAAGACTGTAGAAATAACCTTCCTCTTCTTACTCAGGCTCTGCTATGCTGGGATTGACACTGGGGAATAAAATGCAGTGAGCAGACCAGTTTCAGATTTAGCTGGTTTTGATCAGCTCTTTGTAAAGCCCTCACTCCCTTTCTGCAACAGGAAATTTACAGATGTGGAAATGCAGTGCGTACCTGAACATTTTTTGACAAATCAGTTCAAATTCTTCTTGTCGTTGAGCTGAATCCTACTCAATGCTACACCCACAAGAGCAAACACAGCATCCAGCACCAATCCCTGCCTAGAACAGCATGTAATGGCAGTGCAAGGCAGGGAGGCATGCAGGGAGCACAACAACTCTAGACATGTCTGTACATCAGCCATTTTATTTTAAATGTCAGAATTCTTGCCTTCTCCATACTGACACCATCTGCTGCAACATGGCAGATATGGGTTGTTTATTCAGGGAGCTCTTCGTTGAGGTGCTAAAGGCTACCGAGAGAAGGTGAGTGCCACACTGTGGATGCTTCATTCCAAACAGGAATGAAGATATATCTTCCTGCTCTTCCAATACAGAGCAGGAAGAATGGCTTTTTTGTGAGATGCCTGCATTTGATATGGAATTCTCATGAATGATTGTACCTCCACAGAAATAAATATACACAAGAACTCCTTAGCTGCACCAAAGCTCTAGGTAAAAAGCAGGTGAGTGCTGAGCAATGAAGGATGGCTCAGCACTGATCTGAGAGCCACCCGCAGGTCTGAGAGCCACTATCAGGTCCTGTCTGAGCTTTAGAGAGAAGGCAGCATGCTGCAGGTAACAGGAGCATGCAGAATCCTTTGGCCTCTGCACTCCATGCCTTTTAAGTCCTTGCTGACCACTACACAGAGGCCCTCAAATCCCTCTACTGTCATACCCCTAAGACTGAGCACACTGTGCTAATTCAAAGGCGGTCGGTGCAGCTTCATGGCTCCTCGGCCTCGGGTACCAACTCCTGCCTCTGCAACACTGCTGAGAAGATGCAGAAGCCACCAGACCTGGCTGCAATTGCCTCCACGGGCTGACGAGTTATGTGCAGTGGCTGCACATCTCCAGGCATACTCTGATATTTGTTATGGCTCCAACCACAATTTTGGAGTTCATCAACTGAACCCTTAATACCCTGATCTGCTCGGGGCTGTCCCCTGCACACACATGGGGTGACAGGGTTCAGCTCACAGTAACACAGCCTTCTTCATAAAATGTAATGCACTGGAGGAGGCATGCAGAGATATGAGAGACAAATGTGATTTTAATGTAAAAAGACTGTACAAAGAGCACAGAGAATGAGGAAGCAGGCACAACATCATCAGAACTGTCAGCTGGAGGCAATGCTGGCTTTTTGGACGATGGCTTTTCTGAACAGATTATTGTTTCTACAAACCTCAGTCACTTCATCCATGAAATTGAGTGTCCAAAGGAAACCTTTACCTGTGGGGGCTATTGCTGACTCCTCCTGTATGACTATGGTTTCACCAGCATCATCACCTTCCTCAGACCAACCAAAATTCATCATGTCATTCAAGGGTGAAATATGCAAAAACAGGGTTTAAAGCTAGGCGTTCAGTTTCATAGAAGAAGCAGAAGAAATTCTTTTGTATTAGAGCTGCTTGGTCTTTGAGGGCTGTTTCATGTGAACCTCTGACTCTATAGTGCATTTGCATTAACATGCCTGAAGGAACCACCCAGCCCTACAAAACAAGCACCAGCAGAAATGCTGCAAAAAGCAGTGGTTTGTGTCATCTTGCAGACAAAGGCACAATACAGACATCTCCTCTTTGCTCCACGGGGAGAGATATTTTCAGTTTACTCCCTGTATGTCTACCTCCAGGCAAAAGGGCTGGGAAATTAATCCAAACTGAAAGCCAGCCTTCAGACAGCGTGGGGGATCTCAGGGCTCACTGTATCCAGCACCAATACTGCAGCTCATCCCTGCAGTATTGCCAGCTCTGTCATTCTGAAAGCTTCCAGAATGCACTGGATGGTTTTAAACAAAAATTTATTAGGAAAATTCCTGAAAACTGGAGGGCATTCAGGGAGCAGGATGAGTCTAGTTAGTGGTGTTTGTTTGGACACCAGTTTCTTTCTTGCCAGCTAATACATCTCTGTCAAATTTACATCTTCATTAAATGCTTTATTAAATCATCCATTGTGTTTGATGAAAAAACAGGTGTAAAAGGAAAGGCTAATTGACTGATCCTAAACCTCCAGCTCTCCTGCCCTGCCTCAGGGGACAGGGAGCATAATCAGGGTGGTCTGCATTCACCCAGAGTGAATACCCCAGCACTTTATGATTAAAGGGAGCTGCACAAAAATAGAAAGACTAAATACTTCCCAAACTTCTGCCTCTCAGGCTGATTCCTCTTGTGGTGCTGTGCAGTGACTCCTGAATAGACCAATTCCCTTTTCTTTCCACAAAGCCCTGTCTTGGCCAGCGCTTTTTCCAGTGGTTTCCAGGACAGCCTGACTAAGCCCATGATTAATGTATCATTACATCCCAGAACTATATAGGATTATGATGCGTTCCAAATGGAAACCACAGCATGTGACGGTCAATCACAGCCCTTGTGCTGCTGGCAGAAAGGAGCTGCATGGGCCAGGGGTTACCAGCACACACAAAACTAAGCAATGGCTGTAGTGTGTGTATTCCTGATGATGACATAAGCAGTGTGAGGCAGATACTGCCTCCCAGCCAGAGGACAAGAAGCCCCAGCTGCTCTGTGCATTTAGAGTTACACAAGACAACAGAAATAGCTCAAGCAGCAGATCTATACCTGCTAACACAGGAGCCAGGACAGTGACCGAACCAGTTTCTCCCATTTCTATGCTCCCTTGCTCTGTGACTCATCATCTGGCATGTGGCAGTCGGCAAGAGCCATTTACAGGCCATGACTCAGAGCATCCACTGAGGTGCTCTGGGATGGAACCTGCTCCTCCTCCTCCTCCCTGCCCCAGCCCCCAGCACATATGCTCCTAATTACTTTATGCAAATCTGCAGAGAAGAAAAAGACTGATGCTTCTAGCTGTTCATATCACACAGAAATTGCTGCTGAATTAAACTGCAGACACAGTAAATCCTTTCTTATCACAGACACTCTAGTAGCAGCAGGAAGGACTATGCTTGTATAGCATCTTTTTGCCTGAGCACTCTGAAAGCTTCCTGAAGATCTTAGAACAGCAGAAATCACACAGTTCCATTTTGAAGCGCAGATCTGCCTGGGTGCTGGAGCCTGGGTATTGCAGGGTCACCAGAGCACCCAAGAACCCATACAGAAAGAAAGAAAATCCTATATGAAATTTCTGGGCACACTCAGTATCCAAAGATGCCAAGACTAACCCTCCCTAACTGCACAGCTTTGGTCAGGGCTTAGTGACCCTGTCATAATGGGTGGCTTCCTGGCTTCCCTGTCCACGGCAAGGGGGTTGGATCTAGACGGCCTTTAAGGTCCCTTCCAACTCAAGCCACTGTATATTCTTCTANAGACAGGCAACAAACTCAGCTCAGCTTCAGGAACCAAGGCCAACTTCTGACCTGTGCCTGCACAGGGTGGCAAAACTGTTCCCTAAGTCTATCACAGGGCTACATGCAATGGTGAATGGGCAGCTGTTCCTATTCAGGTGTTCACTGCATTGGTGAAAGCTCCTGAGACGACATCAAGAAATGGAGAGGACACAAAATTTTCAATAGCACTGGAGATTTCTGGGCTTGCTGGGTATTTTTAGCATCCCTACAAATGGAATCACAGAATCATAGAATATGCCGAGTTGGAAGGGACCCATCAGGATTATCACGTCCAACTCCTAGCCCTGCATAGACACCCCAAGAATCACACCACTGCAGGGAGAAAAGTCTTGAAAGTGGAAAATTTAGTGAGGAGGAAAACCAGAGTTGTTTTCACTCAAGATGACCTGGCAGCTGGGGGATGCTAAGAATATTCAGTGTGGGAAATTTCATGTATCGCGTTTGCTTTGTGTTGTTTTATGTCTTGAGAAATGGAATTTCTGTTGAAGACAACAGAATGCTGTCAGTGCATCGTTCTTCACAGGCTTGGTCCTCCCTGCTGGGAGAAAGAGAGACATGAAGCTTGGAGGTTACAGGAAACACAGAATTGTGAAGTACTGCACATGGGCCAGGCTCTTTGAGATGTGGAGGCTAGGGAATGGGCACACATGTTTTTGGTGCCTGCTAAGATGGAATAAGCAGGGTACGTGTCTCCATCTGTTTTTGAAACCTTCCAGCCAATGAAGCGATGGGATAAATCTACTCTGCACTTCAGTTGTGGATTGAGGTTGCCCTGGTTACTTGCATCTATCGGTTCACACAACCCTGCACCACCCTTTGGAAAGACCTCTCAAAGATAAGTGACAAATCACTTACACTGATTTTCTTCCCTAACCCTGGCTGGAATCTGGCTTTAGGCAACATAGCGTTGGCCAGACCATGGCAAAGCAGATGACCTACTTATCCAAAGCTTATGGGAGGATAATTTAGGAGCAATCTTCATGTCCACAAAAAAAGAACATGCAGTCAGCTCTACCTCAAGTAGTCCTATATCCTCTACCACCTTCATGACTTGGGGAAAAAAGATGAGCTAAGTCCTAAAATGGACAAAGGAAGTCAGTCTTCACCATGAACAAGATCTTGCTGCAGTACAGCTCAGCACATCCATACAGACTGCAGCCACTCTGTGGCTTCATATCTTCCCTATTGCTTCCTTTCTGCGCAGATTAAAACCGGCATTGCACTTCTGTCCAACGCTATG